>JBAJNP010001459.1:0-61483 GCA_036877545.1 Yasuhikotakia modesta
CACCAGCAAACACCCAGCATTGAGCAAAGCAAACAGGCACACAACCTTCCTTTGCATATTTGAGCAGAATTTCAGGACTTCCTGTCCAGGCAGTGGGTGAGGTGCCGATGGAGTAATCACCACTCCAGTTCCCAACCAAGACACCGTCATCATCCTGGGAGTTCATCTGTAAGTATATCACCAAACAGGCTAAATATATGGCCTGTGTATTCATATAATACAATATGTCTTTATGAGTGTAAATCATACCAGAGCTGAGCCTTGCCGGACCACCTCAGTGGCATTTCCACGGTACAGTAGCGGTACTTTACCAGCATCCATGACCAGAAGGCAGGCATCCAGAACACCTTGTTCAAACTACAGGAAACCATTTATGTCAAACAAAAGTGAGTGATTAAGATTGTAGCTTGCAGAGGGACATTAGGTTAGTCAGTGGTAGGTGATTTGTTTAGCTCTGATATGAATGTCCCCACTACCCCCCTCCCTTTTATCTGGATCATGGCACCACTGGTATCAGCTCTGTCTGACCCGCTCCAAGTCATGTCATGTGTCATGTGCTTTTTTTACATGAAGGCTAACAGTCACAACCCTATAGCATCAGTTGCTAGAAACCAAAGATGGAAAGATCTCTACCAACCTGCCCAAAGTTCCATGAGCGGGCGGTGATGTTGTTATATTCTCCATTGTAGATGATTCCCACGTCATTCATAACATATTCCTGCCTGTCACTTTCTCTGGATATAAAGACCTGATCCGCTGTGTGGCAACACATATATGCATCATCAGCAAGATCCTATGCAGGCCTCCGGCAACATATCAAAGGCTGCCATGTTTTATGTTAAATGTGCGCAGCACATGAATTCAAACCACTGTAGCTGTACTCACCAGGGTCCCATGGATTAAACAGCACATAAACATCAGTGTCGGGGTTTCGCTGAGTGCGCTGTTTTCCCATATCAGTCACTATAGTGACAAAGCTACGGAACCTTCCCACAATGCAGCTGGAGTCTGGTGTGATGCCCACTGTCACCTCACTGCCCTGTGACTGCAGCACACGACACTTCCAGCTCACCTCACGTTCGTTTCTTCCAATGGACACAATAATGTATGTGCCCCTGTTTTCATCAGGTGTGCTGCCTGTGAAATAAGCAGAACAGATATTTGAGATAACTACACCTTACAATGAAATGTCACTTCCGTATTATGCCTATAAGTGTCTGAAGCCATAATTACAAAAGTGAACATGCTTCTGCTAATATATTGGCTTAAGTTACAAGGATCAAAAGGCAGAAACATTTTCCAAAAGCAGTAAGTCAGTAATAATGAAGACAAAGCTGGCATTGAAATAGTGAATTTAATTCCAAGGGACACCCCTTGAGTTATTCAGCTGACTAAACTGTCACTCTCAGGCATTAGCATACTAGCACACACTCTGGTTGATGCACTAGTGTACAGTGTCCTAATTATCCATGTCTTTAATAATCACAGGCAACTTTTTCCCAGTTAAAAATTGTAATTGCATTAATACAATATCAGTCCCTGAATGTCTTTGTTCTTTATCTGAACCCCCTCAGGTATTAAAAACATCTGAGGTGTAACTCTATCTTTCTCATGCTATTCTTAGTTTGTGATTTTTAGCAGAGTCATTCAGACATATCTATTTCATGATACTGTCATTATTTTCCACTTCCTCTGCTGTGTGGGCGGCCCCACAATACATGCATAATGCTAACAAGATACAACACTCAGCACTTCTTCCTTCCATATACAAAACTACAGACTAATAAGCAAGCCAAGCATTCTGTCTGCCCTCCCTACCCACCAAAGTGCTCCTGTGTTTTACTGAAGGATGGAGCTAGCAATGCCAAGGTCATGGGTTTAGTTTCCAAAGTTGCTTTGAATAAAAGTGCCATAATCTGTAAATGTAACATCATTGTAAACATTTGATTTACTATATTGTGACACAAAAAGCCTACAGGACTACAATTCATTTTTCAAACGTACAAATCTTGTATTGTTGTATTGTAATAGAAAAACTGAAAGAACAAATGTGATTGTTTGAAACCTTTGAATTCTCTGTGAAAACGTTTAAGGAGAAGCTTACCAATCAAAAACTCAATTTCCACAGTGTCTTGCATTTTATTGAAAGGTCGGTCAAACTTGATGACGATGACGAATTCTTTGTTCCGGCGCACAATCAGGTTGGAGTTTTTGTATTTGCTGGTGTTGTGAACTCTCTTGTTGTCTGCTACATGCATGTCAACACCCAGGACTGAGAAAGATGGTGTTGCTAGAACAAAAACAAACATAAATGTAATGCAAACATTTTATTTCAGTTTTATTTCAAAAAACAACTTTTGAAAAGTGATGTCTTTAGTCAAACTCTAATAATAATGGATGATCATATTCCATCTTCTTTTGTAAGCAATTGTGATCTGTTACAAGCAATCTATACAGTCACAAAATACTAAATTTGAAAGGTTATGCCAACAAAAACAATGTTGTAAAGTATTATCTTAAATGCATTGTTAAAAACTATGAATGAAAGGAGGAGATCACATTGTATTCTGGGATTGTGTATTCTGCAAATCATATGTGATGTTGCCTTATGATTTGGTCTATAAACAGACATATAAAGTTCAGATACTGTGTCTAGTTTGGAAGTTTACTATGTGTTGCAAAACTGCTATACTGTCATCTTAGCATCCTAGAGTCCTATTCTAGAGTTTCTCTTTGTCATTCTTTCTCTCTATGTGTTACATATAGTTAAAATAGATTAAAATTTAAATAAAACAAATAAATGTGAATAAATAATAAAATAGATCTTTACTAGGTGCTCTTGGTGACAAAACATTAAAAGGTTCAAACTCAGGAGGATTAAACTCATCTGAGTTTGATTTGTCAATGGCTATGCGACCACGCTGGGGTCCCCAGGGCCAGGCAATGTAGGCTGGAAGTGACATGATGTACACAAGTTGTTCTCACGTTAGCCTGAAAGACAGATCAGATTAATGTTAGAACAATACAGGGACACTCTACTACTTCTGAGACTACACTGAATACATGTCTGAGGCATGGCAGGTGCAGAGGAAAAAGAGACAGAAGGTGTGTGTGTGTGTGCATGTTTGGTCACAGGTGGCGAGTGTTAGAGTGAACTACACACTGAACTAACACTTTGTCTATTTCTTTCTGTGTTCTGAAGTCCGTGATGCAATATAGTGTTAAACTATTTTAGGAGTGTGAGACTCATTGGATCTGTGAGAATCATAAGGCACTGATGAAATATCATTCTCATCTGAGCAATGCCCTAGCAGTTGTTGTCGCAATGGCTTTCATTTCATAACAACAGCAACATTTAATAACATTTGTCTAAATTGTTATTGCATAAATGCTGCAGACAGGAAGAAAATTTGCTTCTTTGAAAAAAGTAGAAGAACGTCTTATGTCTGAAAAGCCAGAATTTTGAGTGTAATTCTTATGCAATCTCAGTAACTGTGACATAAAAAATATTTTATGTTGTATGTACAGCACTTTGCAGCTATAATGCAATTTATAGTTAAATATTTATAAATCATTAAAGTCTGCTTTTGATGACTAAACTGTGAGCCTGGCACACTTTATTATTGTATTGTATATTTTGTATTGATATCATGTCAATTTTTGTAAATGATTTCAAAATATTTATTTATTGCACAACATGGTAACATGGAACGATTTAAGTAGGATGTAATCGAATGTTTGTAAAACAAGTTAATAGTTACAAATACAGTTACTTTGCATATATGTATTCTCTGTACTTCTTATACCACATATTGGGGTAGGAAGTGCTGTATATTTTCCCAATTCCCAGCTACTATACCTCAGGCGGAGGCAGGGAAACACTCTGGACAGATGGCCAGTCTATCACTAAGCTAGGTACTCTATACAACTCTATACAACTAAACAGTGCCTCGTAATTGGGACATAAACCTTTATTTTATGTTATTGTCCACCTAAATCAAGTAATTCTAAAATAATATTAAGTACAAACTCTAGCCTAATTGCACACTGAATAACTAAAAGAAAGTTCAAAAGCATAAGGTATTATCAGGTCAGAATAAGTTGTTAAAAGTATTGCACTCACTGTCTCTGTAGAAGAAGAGATGGCTCTGCTGAAGATGCTCCAGACAGATGTGCCCATGAGAACCTCCATACTGCTTAATAAAGGGTCAGGACTTCCTCTTCTATTGAGGAAAAACACTTCCATGGAAGCAGAGCATCCAAAGTCAAGATGATCCCAAGATCAAGTCAGTTTGACATGATTCATGACAGCAGCATATTATCAGCAGTGGTTAGCATTAATGATAAGCATTCGGACCATTACAATATATAAATGTATATGTGATGAAATGGAAGTTATTAAAGAATTAAACACCTTCAATAGGTTTAATAGACAGCAACTTGGTCATGTTGGTGACAAGTCAGTAAAGCAAAAGTATTTATTTATTGACTAAAGTTTATTGGTTTAACACATTTTTCAAGCCCAATTGTTTTCTTTAAAAATATATAGTAAAATAACTAAAATTTTAAATGACAAAAGAAAATGACAAATTAAACTAGAAAATTTTTTAATCAAAGTTATACATTTATTTTAAAGCCCTTCAAATGAATTATGAGAGTTATGGGAACTGTTGTTATCTGTCATTAAACTATATTCCAGATATCATGTGTTGTTTTTAAGAATGTATAAAAATACAGTTTTAACATAAGGTTATCTCGACCTGTTATAAAGAATGCCTATGATGGTATGTCAATTAATTATTGTATGGTAACAGAGGGAAGTCAATCGTGTGTCATGCTGACATTATCTGATGTGTTGATCCCAAATGAGAAGTTGTGTTGCCTTGTTCCACATGTGACCTAAATATTATGATGCATTAAAACTGGTACTGGATAATAATACAGATCTACATTATATTAGCCACATAGTCCATTGTGTCAAAACTGAAAAAGTGCTTGAAATAAAAGAGCTAATTATATAAAGAAAAATACAGGCCCACACAGATTCCAAGCCTGCAGAAAAATCTGCCCCTGGCATGTTTCAAATTTCAGCTAATATCTAAATGCTAATGAGAAGCTAGTAGTTTTAATTGTACAATTATACAGTTTACAGTTTTAAAATTTACAACATTTGACACAGAAAATCAGCTTAATTATCCAGGCCTAATCAAAAGCCTAATTATATATTATCGATTGTTATACGGAGAAAATCCTTTGGGATTGTATTCACATATTTGTATTATTTAAATTCATACCAATTTAAATACTGTGAACTGTGTCTGTGAACACCGAAAGAACATATTGCTCAAACTAAAGAAAACCATATAAAGGTATTTACCATATAAAGGTTTAGTTGACGTGCATTTGGCTTTATTTCAAAGTTTGGAGAACATCTGTTTGTTCTTTTTCGGCTTGATCAAAAAAAGTGTTCAGTTATTCCAAGGAGAATCCAACAACTTTCCCATAGTTGCATGAGGTCATGAGGCCACATGGTTACATTCTCCATTGTAGATGGTCCCCACATCATTCATAACATATTCCTGCCTGTCTTCATCTTTCTCCATGTACATCTGATCCGCTCTGTGGCAACATAAACAGCAAACAAGCAACATCAGCAGGATATTGACTGTCCTTTGCTTGCCTCAAGCAATAGATAAAAACTGTCACGTTGTTTTATGCTGAACAAATATTGTTTCAAACCGCAGAGGTGATTTAGGTATGCAATACAAGCACTGTAGCTGTTCTCACTAGGGCCTCAAGGATTAAACAGCACATAAACATCATTCTGCTGAGTGTGCTCTTTTTCTTTAACACTAGCCACAGCAACACTGAGACAATACTGTCTTGTTTGTCTGTCATTCAGATTAAGCAGAAAACATTTTAATGCAGACCATCTCAACTCCACAGGTACTAAGATTAACCCAGTTTACAATGTAGAACAACACCATCTTTTTTTACACATACTCCATTAACGACTGGTTTAAGCAACAAGGCTTAAAGCTTAAAGCTCAGAAAGATGTTTTTCCACATTGAAACAGTGAACAACAGTGAAATAAATGATGCTCCAGAACTCCAGAACAGTTATTCAGCTGACCTGTCTGTGACTCTCACACACTGACAGAGCCAGTCTAGTGTCAAAAGTGTTAAAAGTATTTAAATTGGTACATTTTTAAAAAACGTCCATGTTTTTGAGAAAAAGTTCTAGTGTGCTGCATGAGAATGTGCTGCACCTATTGCAATGTGTTCTGTAGACCAGTAGCTGTCACTGTTGGTGGAAAAATGAAACCTGACAAGTTTGAAGGGAAGTTTTGTAGAACTGGTCAAAATGAGGAATTCCGTCTGCGCGTTGTCCTGTTATTTGTCGAAAAATAACAAACAGTTTGGAAACGTTTTAGCTAATACTGTAAATAAGTATGGCTTAAAATGCATTTCTGTGTAACTGTTGTTACATCTGATGTATCCGTTTAGTTACGTTTTTATTCATTTGGCAGACGCTTTATCCAAAGCGACTTACAGTGAATTCAAGGTACACATATTTTATCAGACTTGCAACCCACAACCCTTGCGGTGTTAACGCAATGCTCTACCAGTTGAGCCAACAGGAAGGCTTGTTAAATTAAAGAGTTACACTGTGCTGTCAAAGTGTACAACTTTAGTTCACGCTTGAGTGACAAAGAATCCTGACCCTATCTGATCAACAACCCATTGTCACCAGATTAGGAGAAGTAATACTTGTGTCATGTTGACATCATCTGATATGCTTGACCTCAATGAGAAGTTGTGCTGCATTGTTCCATTTGTTTCGATTTCTGTTCATTAGACTTATAAAGACTATGGAGGTCACACGTCTGTGGGATATTCTGCTGGCAAACAGTTTAATTCTGATTCTAAGCATTGCTCTGGTGCAGCAGGTTTACTCCCAGGATGTCCAGTGGCCCAGTCATACACTGTGCAACTCAGACAGTCTTACAGTGTCCTACAAAAGCTGTGGTGAGATCATTGTGTATTAAATATATATATATATATAAATGTCTGACTGTTGTGCCGTTTGTTGCTTCATTAGAAACAGACAGTATTTATGAAACATGTTTAGGTGCTGTTGAACGTTAGTCATTTCTTTTAGAATATTTATTAATATTATTATTATTTTGTTTGCTAGTACCAATTAATGCTAACTTAAACACTTCTGGTCATCTTAATGTGTGTTGTGTGTTGTTTTACTTTCTAAAATTCCTCTCCTAGATCCTTTGCAAGATGTGGGCTTCACACTGCCTTGTCCTAACCAACTAACAGATGTAATTAAAATCAAAGTGGCTTTAATTCTAAGTGAGGTTTTCTTTTAATATGTTACTATTACCAATTTAATAGTCAGATGAATGTGCACTAACCATGAGGAAGTAACTGTGTGTTTTCTGTAGGGCAACCCATCGATGAGTTATACTCATCAATTGTGCTGTTTGTAAATGGTTTGGAATTCCTTCACTGGGATGAAGGCCTCTGTCTTCCTAATTTCCCCCGTTTCACATTTTGTGGAAGCAGGAGAGGAGGTGAGTGTTGAGGAGACATCAGCAGTTTATTGAAACTTTATTTCCTGTATGTTTAGGGCCTCTGAGAGCAACATAATTAGTGTAAAAATAACAGTCATTTCAAAGGTAATGTTCAAATTCTTTTAATACATTTTGGCAAATGCTTTTAATTAATGTACATTTGTCATCATGACCTTAACATTGCTACAGAGCCAGTTAAAGGAAGTGGAACAGTTCCTTATTTTATCAAATCCATGTGACAGGTATTATGAAAGCATTACCTCCATAATGATTCACACAGTAGGCATAGACTTTTCATAAAGATGATGTTTTGACCCAAGCATATAGAACACAATATGACATTTTACATTCACATTTATTCATGCTTTATTTATTCACGCTTTATTCACGCTTTAAGTCGCCAAAGCGACTTACAGTAAATTTAACACATACATTTTATCAGTACTTGCTTTCCCTGGGATCACAATGCTCTACCAGCTGAGCTACAGGAACATGAATTTTCAAAATAATGTAATTTTTGTATTATTATTTCTACAGAGCTAATTACAATCGATTCATCATTACAATCAAAAACAGCTCCTCCTCTAAAGGTTTAGTTTGCACTTTCATAAAATTTCCATGTAAACTGTTTACACATTAAGACTTTAATTCAGTATTTCACAGGTTTGTTTACTTTTTTACAGGGTGACTTTTCTCTTCAGCTAAAAGCTATAAATCAAGATGGCTTCCAGATTGTGTGTGTGAATGCTACACTCAGCTTCCGGTGATTCCAGCTGACCAGAGGAATTTTTCTTGACTACAACTGTAACATGTATATAAAAGACATTTGAAGGTCCATTTGCTGGCTTTCAACAGACATATAAACTAAAGAAAGATATCTGGTATATTAATACATACCAACACATTTAATTTATTTAACTGGGATAAATAAAACAAACCATGTTTCACAAACCACCTTAAATATTTAATTATATAATACCATAAATGTGTAATAATAACAACCATTTATTAAAAACAAAACATTTCATATTTACGTATTCTTTTAGCAGATGCTTTTGTCCAAAGCAACTTACAAAGAGAGACAGCATTTGGCATTTTGCCCTAAGGACTAGTCTACAATGCATCATTTACAAATAGGAATAGTTTTAATATTAGAGACATTATAGCATGTGTGAACATGGAATAAGATAAAAGTCAGGGCTGCTGACGTCAGTAAGTATCGGTCACTACTCTCCTCTTTCTCTACCAGGGTCCAATTTACTAAAACCTCGTACTACATCAGCACATACACACGCCCTTAAAAAACCTTTAGATGTTCGTTCAGAAATCGTGCAATGCGCCGGTTCTGATTCTTACCAATAGATGGAGCCATTAACCCTTCCCATCACTATTAAATGCCTTCCCGTTTCCACTTCTTCGCTGACCTCTTCAGTCACATCTTTACAGCATTGCTGAGAATCAAAGACGCTCGTTTTCATCGTTTTCTTTAAAGACGTACATGACCATCTAATTGACTATTGTTTGTAATGCCATTTGTAAATGCGTTGTATTCATTTGTAGACAGAATTAGAACCAAATTAGGAAAAACTTTTTATAAAGATATCAGTGGTGTTTTAGATTAGATATGAGATTGAAAACAAATAACACAATTGCAGCTTGTAAAGTAGAGTCTATGCCTAATGATAACATAATAAAAATTCGTTGTATGGCTTCTTTTCAAGTGAAGTGATGAGGCTTGATAATCTAGGCATACAGACCTGTAATGTCAACGTAAAATATTAAAAAGGCAGATCTGGTTGAAGTGTGGGCTGTGTCTTTTCATTTCCTTTAATCACCTGTCATCTATAGCTTCCTCCTTTATTCTCAATAAATTTACTCATCTACTCAAGGACCAACCTTTCCAATGTAAAAGTCCCACTAAACTGTTGCATAATAATTATCTATCACATGTTTTTGGGGGGATGATGTAATTTCATAAGTAATTCGTTCACTTTTCTCAATTAAAAGGTGAAGAAAAAGTTGAGAATTTAATTTAATTTGTACTGTATCTTTCGAAAAACAACAAAAGCTTCAGTTGTTAATCCACAAACATTCTATAATATATATTAAACATCAGTGCTGCGCTGTGCTGTTTATCATTATTGATAACAGCAACATTAAGGGAGCTGCAAGACAAATTATAGTTGCCTACAGTCATTTGTTGCCAAGGGAAACCATTTTTCACCTCTCCCACCACCCCCATCTTTGAAGAAACTATATTGTTGTTTGAAACTTGCAAAAGTAACCCATACATTGCATTAGCCTGTATTTATTTTTGGACTGTCTCCATAAATTTAATGTATAGTATTTGTGTCAGTATTTGTACTATAAATATGTTTAAAAGTGTTTTGCTATGTTCACTATGTCCAATGCACTTTATCCATGCATAACAATTATTTTTAATTAGGACAGTGTGGGAGTATGTAATATATAGCATCATTGTAATTTGCTATTATGGATGGGAGGTTAATAAGAACCCAATATAAGATTTCCCCTTGACCCCCAAATCATACTGCCATAAAGAAACAAGCATCATCTGTTCAGAAGAACATAGTTTAGCTGTGTAAAATAGTTTTACAACAGAAATAGCCCATCAGTATATCTTTAGATTTAGTAGTAAACTATTCTACATTACATGCAGCATCTCTAGTGCTGTGATGAAATGGTCTGCATCTCTGTGGAAAGTTGGTGTCTTCAAACTGTGGTGCTCTGAGGTATTCTTTCAGGCTTGTTCACAGAGGATAAAGGAAACCTTTTGTTGCTGTGAAAGGTTGTTCCTTAGCAACAGGGTTGCATTTGGAGGCCTTGGTAACGGTCAATAAATAACATCACTCTCAAGTTTCGGCTAGTTTGGAGATGGAGGTCTCACAACATCTTGTCTTACTTTGTGTACTGTGTTCACTCAGATGGGTTGCGGGTTATCACAATATTTTGAACTAGTTGTATATGTTACTTTAACTTCAAGTGTAAAGAATGTTTTGAGATTCTGACGGTTTAAATCATTTAAAAAATATATGTTAAAATATATGTTAAGCACAGACTGAAGTTATTTGTCCTTTTAGTGGTATTCTGCAACAACCCATTGTCTGAATGAAACATGTTGAAGGAAATCATAAATTACTCAAACAAGTTATTCATTGACCCATAATAGCAACTGAAGAGAATCAACCTAAGCTACAAAAGTCTGTAACGAGCAACAGAACCTCAGGTTTGGCTTACAAACTGCCCTGCTAGGTCAAAAACAATAGTATTTTACAAAGCTATGAGATTTTAAATTTACAATTTGTCAACAGTCTTTTTTTAATAAAACATTACGCCAAAAAGCAGACTCATTGTTGTGCATAGATCTAAGCCATAACCTGTCATTGCTTTTAGTTTGACCTAACTTTTACAGAGTCTTGCTCACTCACTAATTAATCAGAATTACAGAATAATGACAAAATTAATCACATCATGCATGATAAAGTCTTCATAGTCATTCAATTATAATATCCAGTATCACAATGGAAAGAGATGCTTGGTTGCCAGTGTACTGGGGGCAGGTTTGACCAGTCTAATCAGCCTGTGCTGGAGTAGGGGGAGGGTCTTATATTGTGCTATCAGCACAAGTAGGAATTTGCAGCTTTAACCACTAACAACAGACAAAACATTACAGTTGATAAAACAAGCCCTCTAAAATTTGGTTCATATCTCCTAGTATAATAGTTCAGCCTGTTGCATGCCTTTTATTTTTAATTAATCATTTTCATCGTTCTTTGTCAACTACTCTGTATTTTTATTTTTTATGTCAAGGTCTTTCTAAAACACTTCAGACTGATGTGTAATGTTGATAAATCATGAATTTGTTTTATCCTATAAAAATTGACTGGTACAAAATGGTACAAAACATGAAGAAATGCAATTCATTGGCATGTGTCTGTTTATTTCAATTTGTTTCGTTGTATTTTTTACAATATGTTTGTTGGGGTCAAAAGAGGCATGCTTCTTTGATGATACAAYACGGTTATGGCTTAATGTCTGTCAATGGACTTCTTGGAGTTAGAAGAAGATACTATAGCAATGTAAAGGGAAATATGAGTTTTTTTAGTTGGTGGAACTAAAGTGAGTAACTTTGTCTGTGGGATGCTTGAATGTGGCTGCAGCTTCAGTAACACATGTCCCCTTGGAGACTAGAGTAGGAGCAACACGTGATACTCCGCCTTATCAGCTTTAGAGGAGAGAAAGAGCTAGAGAGAGAGAGAGAGGCGCGGTGGGAGGAAAACGAAATAAGCGTTTTCCTCTCCTCCCTAAAGCATCTCGGCGTGGGGGGACTTTGGGAGAGTTGGACACTCAGACGCAAAGTTGACGAACTTTGCGCATCTTTTCTAACAAACGCCATTTTGATTCCTCAACGGAACAACTTTTTGCAGCTTTTTTACTCTGTCTCCTCAGCTCATCATCACCATCATCATGTCTCGGCGTAAGCAACCCAACCCCAACAAAGTCAAACGTAAGTTACTCGGATCTCCTAAAACGCTCTTATTTGGGCCTGATGTTTTGTTGTTGCTTGTGTGTTGTGTGCTTGCACTTGTGTCGGAGACGGTGGAAAAGTTAACGCGGAGTAAGGGGAGACTTTTTTCCAACTTCAGCTTCCTCGTTGCGCGAGGAGAGACCTGATGCTCACGCGCACAGCCCGAACCTGCCTCAAACAACGACGTCTAGTTTCTCGGCGAGGCTGTGAGACAGCGACGCGTTGAGCATCGTTACAAACTTTTTAAAAGCCACATGGAAGTTGTTGAATGTTGTTGTAGGGGTTCAAAGTCTGTTGTTGTTAGCTAGCGGTAGCTAACGCTGTTGCTGCTGTCGCGCGGAGCATCACGCTCATCTCGCGTGCACTTTGATCGCCGCGACTCGAGCTGCGTCTGCCACGTTTCGATAGTTATCGATGAGCAAATGTGTTGTTTTAATGCATGATGTTTGGGACAGTTGCTGTTTGGCTTTCTGTTGTTTTCGACATCAAAAACTACCTGTTGCATCACAAAGTTTGTTTATATATTCCGGGATGGCCTCAATGCGGTGATTAGACTGTCCAGGTAGTGGCAAAGGTAAATGAAGTTTAAAAACAACGCCCGCTGGGTTTGTTGTCATAATGGTGTTGTTTTTGTTATTCTCGTCGATTCGGGACTAATCGAATACGTTTATTATTGAAGCAAACTTTTAATTTAATGTTGTGAATGTTTTTATTTAGGAAGTTTTTGGTGTGAACTGAAGGAATGGATGAGTCCGTTCCGTCTCTTGGGAGACAGCAGCCGAGCTCGCGCTAGTTAGATAATGGTTGCTAGGCATTTTTGTTCCGTCTCTTTTCCGCCCCTCCTCGGTGAGGCAGAAACTTTAGGAGCGTCGGTGAGGCAGAAGGTAAACGTGGCAAATCCACTCGCCACCTTTTCTACACAATCGGCGATTTGTTTACGGTCAATGAGTTTAGATTTGAATGAACTGTATTCGTCTTTGTGTTCCGCGTGTCCTAAAATTCTCTGTAAACGCTTAAAGCTTGTTTTGGGGGTAGTGGCAAATGAGGATGTCGTGTTGCTTCTCGCCTCTTGGCCCCCTTTTTGAGGCAGGGAGGAGAGGACGTATCCGGATGAGCAGTTCACATTCCATTACGAAATTCAACACTGTAGACGAGCAAAGGCCTAGAGCTTCTGCCACAGCACTATCACTACGCAGACATCACGTCTTCTCTCATTTCTAAATATAAGATCTTACGTGTCCCTTAAATACATAACCGGGATTAATGTCTTTAGTTCGAGTGTAAAGTGGATATTAAGTTTTAGTTTTTTTATTGATATCCCCCATTGATATGTTTTTTGTTTGAGTTTGACCATGTTGAGGCCTTGCAGCCAGTATTAAAGCATCAGCGTAATGATGTTTTGGCTAAAGGAGAAGGATGTTTCCATGTTTTTGTTTGTTTCCTTAACTGCTAAACTTAAACAATATGTTAGGAAAGTAATAATATTTGTATGTTCTTGTTGTTTTTTAAAGGTGCATAATAGTGCTGGCTTAGTTGCAAAATCTACATGTTACTGTTGACAAACTAAAGAATAATTGCTTGTTTCATCCTAGTTTACCTAACAGAGTTTTTGAAATGTCTGGGGTTTGTAACCAAACAAGCATATTCAAGGTCTAGTGAATGAGATCCCAGAGGAACAGGGGAAAGGATGTTGAATGGCAAGGGAGTAGTTTGAGTATGAGAAACTTTTCAAAACTTATGTTAGCTACGTTCTTTATAGATGCAGCCTGCCTGTTAGCCTATTGATGGACTGCAAGCTCATGCATATTCTCCTGTTTTGAAAGTTTCAGTATGAAACTGTCTTTGCATTTTGTCATTTACATTTCTGTTGATGGCAAAATGTTTTGGCTGTTGATGGCCAGGTTGTTGGTTGAAGTTTATCAAAGGATTCATATAATTTGTTTTCATTTATAGACCTTGTTCAGTCTGTGCTCTCAAACACAAAATTTTTGACAATCTCTCCCTCATGGAACTTTTTTCATCTAGGGCTAATTAAAAGTGTCTCTCCTCCTAAGGTCTCTGTGAGTGTCCTGGGTATTGATGTTATCTCTAAATTCATTATGGTAATTCCCAAGATATCTCACGCACTGCAGAGCTTGCAGCCTTTGCTAAACACAAAATATTTCACACCACAAGATACGAGCTGGCTAATTTGTTGCAATATATAAATCAAGTGAAGAATCACCCCCCTTGTCCCATATTTACAATTGATTGGTTTTTTTTTGCCTGTCTTTGACGCCTTGGCCATGTGAAATTAAAACTTGCTGTATCTATTATAGATACAATTGTATATATGTATTGTTAAAATTTATGTCAAAAGAAGCAGCTGTATTCGGGTCTTCCCATTAACAATCTCATATTAGAGGTTTCATCACTAACCAATGCCATACAAAAAAGGTTTCATTATTAGACCAAGCAAAGATGTCATAAAATACTGGTGTAGCAGAAGTCCTGTTGTCTTGATGGAAAGAGACCTGCTTTTGGCCTAGGGATATGATGGGCTGGCCTTTTTGGTCTCCAGGCTATATTTATCCTGCCTTTTTTAGATAAGATTATATTCCATCCCTCTGTGGGACATGGAGCGGAGGCAGGGAAAGGTTTGGATGAAGTGAGAGATGGAGCAAAATGAACCCCAAGGTGCATTTGAATTTGACACACTTTTCCTGCCTTTATTTAGATCAGCAAATTAGGAGTTTACCCTAAAATTTTAAAACACTGTTGTCAACTCAAAGAATGTTAGCAGTGGGATGAAGTTGTAGATCTGATTGTTTTAGGAGTTGCTGGTATCAGCACACACTTATACTGGCGTTTTATATAGATGAGTGGTTAATTTCAAAGCAGACTGACATAGACATGCTTGTGTCCACAGTCCAGCCTTGAAGTCCCTACAAGAATAGTGTTGGGTGCTGACACTTCATCCACAGCTATATTTGTGGCTGTCCTGGTTGAAGTCTCTCACTGTCAGTTCATCATTAATGCACTCAGAAGAATGCAGACATTTAATAAGTCTCCTCTTTCTATGGCTTATTATTGTTTTGTAGTCTAGATGTGTCATATCCTAAATCCTCTTGTTGAGATAAAGCCCTACAAATGTGTGGCTCCAAAATAGGAAAAAAGCATAATGGATATAATTTAATAAATATTAATGTGGCACTGATCAAATGATTTTAAACACCAAACTATAAGTAACCTTTCATATGTAACTTGCACATCTTAGCTACAGACATAGATGGTACCTCAGATTGTTTGTATGAGGTGTGTACATTTACATTTATAATAAATTTACAGTTTTCTCCTGGTAGACAACCAAACATATAAGGCCCATGGAATGGTGGTAAAAATGTTTTTAATGCACTTGACAAGAAAGAAAGATTTTTTGCAAATTGTCTTAATACTGGAGCTGTTGTTTACTCTGAATTAATGTCAGTAATTGTAGAATTGTGTGGAAAATCTTTCATCAGAACACTGACCCAATCATTTGCTGTGCTTAGCAGTCATCAGCCTAATGGGCCATTAAGCTGAGCACATCTTATTGGCTTTTGACGAATGGCTCACAAACACCTCTGAACCCGTGCTACACTGGCCTGTCTTATCACCTCTCTCCGCATTTCCCTTGAGCTGCTACAACCAGCAAATAAAGTTGGTATTTGCTGAGAGTTCAAAGTCTAACCCAACGGCTATCACTGATGTAAAAGAATGCTACAATGGAGGAGAGGACAGGAGAGGGAGGCAGGGAAAGAGAAAAAAACAGCAAGCTGAGAAGAGGAGATGATAGGACAGACAGGAAGTGAAACTTGCCTCTTCTCTGAGGTGGAGGGGGAAGCGATGAAGGAAGTGTTCGAACAATAGTTAGTTAACTGTTTGGCTGTCGTCCCTGCTCTGAAGTTCAGATAAGTTGAAGGACAGACCTCCATGGAGTGCTAATCATTTGTCTGCCACTGTCCATGTTTTGTTATTAACAGTGGTGTATTATCCTACTTTCCCCCCACTTTCTCTTAAGTCTTGTCCTCTCAAGATATGATGTTGTAGAATGATCTTAAGAATGGAAGAGTTGTGGAGTGACTCTTGTACAATTTGTTTCTGTCTGAGGTCTCACTGCTGTCTCTTGCTGCTCTCAAGCCTGTAGCTTGCTCTCTCCTTCTGTGTCTGGCTCTCTCTTGCTGACTAAACAGTTTTATCAGCTGGCAGTTGCTTGCAGGATTTGCGATAGCTTCTGGAGGCTGGGACAGGGGAGGGGTGGTACTCACAAGCAGCACTTGTTGCTTAGTGGAGCCGGCTGAGGGAGGGAGTGAAAAAGAGGGAGGGAGAGAGAGGAGGGTGGAACAGACAGACTGAGGGAGAGTGGTTGTAGAAAAGGAATAAAAGGGCAGCAGCATCACACAGCCAGTTTCTGCCTGGTTGTGTGTGTGTGAGAGAATGCAAATGATACAGTTACATTAACAATGCTTTAGTCTTGCTTTAGCTAATACTTTAGCTGAGTTTTCCCATAACAGAAGTGCTGAAGCAGGTCTTATGCGACTCACTGTGTCGTCATCAGTTCGACGGGTTTGGAAAGCCATAGCTCTCGTATGTCCTAAGATGGGTGTTTTGCCGTAGCTTGACAATGGGTGGTGCACATATTTTCCACATCTGACACATTTGAGGACATGCAGAGAGGCCTTTGTGTAAACGGTGCAAATGGTCTTCTTAGGTCAGGCGTTAATCGAAAGCCAAGAGGTGGCTGTTTGCTTCTGTCTGTTCAGCTGGCTTGCCACAAGGCTGACAACAAATATAGCCTGCAAGGATGAGCTGCCTTAATGACCTCTTACCTGAGAGCTGCAATGCATGCTGGGAAAAGATATAATCCTGGGATGCAGCTCAGCAAACATGACATGTTGACAGTGTCTTCAGGAGGTCTGTTAGTGACATTTATGGTCCTTGTTTTACTTTCAAATTGTTTGTATGGCTGTCTAAACTGTATACTGCCTTGAATAGTAATTATAATTAAGTGATTGTTTGGGTAAGCACAACTCACCTTCTTCATGTAACGTAAAAATCAAGTTCTTTTTTGGCACAGTGACTAAATGCAGTACAATGAAACGTTGTTGTGTGTTGTGAAAGTTGTGGTGTGGAAACTGCTTCCTATTTGAAGTTGGCCCATGCAGAACTGGTAATTAAACTTCCCTTTAGCTGTTTATCCAATGATGGATAAGAAACAGATAATTCAAGTGCATAACAACCAGTCATCCTTGTCTTCTAAACTGAACCACACACATACCCATCCACACCCACACACATAATGTCCTGCTGCCTGAGCTAAAAGGTGCTGTTGTTTGTTCTGCAAACAGAGGACACACCTCGTATCCACAGAGATTGGAGTGCATGCCCCTAGTCCTGCTGCTCCTCAGGCTTGTAAAGAAGTAGGCCACACACCTTCTTGCAACTCTTGTGCAAACACATGAACCTCTACCTGAGAGCATCCCTTTGCACAGCTGCTGGGAGCGTAGGGGGATGGGAGGATGAGATTACTGGACTGGCCTTGGGATGGAGGCGGAGACAGGGAGTGAGTGAGTGGGGGGTGGGGGGTGTTAGAGAACATTGAATGAGGTATGGGGAGGGGAGGCAGGAACTCACAGCTTTGAAACTTCTCTGGTGTTCCTTTATTTTTTGTTACTCTCACTGAGGCCTTGAGATGTGATGAAATGAGGAGCTGCCAGATATGTTGTCACTCCTTTGTAAAAGAAAAATCATTATTTAAATATTATTTTTTTTAGTATCTGCAAATTTAGACAGTTGGTTGTTGGTTGCTCTAATACATCCTTGTACTGTGTAAAATGTATTTTGTATTTTGTAACTTATTTTACTTCTTATTTCATCAAGAATCATCACAGACTTCCAGTCAACATGGTCTGACTGAGATGCAATTCTGTCTTACCACACAAACATTAATGTTGAAGAATCACACAGGCATGAATGGTTCCTGAATGCCACACCCAAGACACTCACAAAACCTTAATGACACAAAAACTCCCATAATCCAGTTTGAAGCAGTAAAATTAACTAAGTCATGTCCTTATATCACACTAGCGGTCAGAGGTAGAATAACGCCTTGGTGAGACATGATATTGAAATAGAACTGGGCCACGCTCCTTCTGTTTACGGACATCAGCATTAGAAAAGATACCAGATGCTGATAAGCTTGCTACTGTTTCCAAAATAAGAGTGGCGCTGTGATGGAGCCAGTAGAAATGGTACAAGGTTGGGAGGGGGTTGAAGAGATCTCTATAGTGGGTGCTCGGTTGCAGTTGTGAGCTGTGAATTAAAATGGCCAGGTGAAAAGGTAAAGGTGTGCCTGCATCGCTGGTCTGGGGTTAATGGTACACTGTCAAGCTCCCATGGGAAACAAACAGTCAATGGTGCAGGCTCTGCTGACGCTCCCCTGAGGAGAAAGCACAAAAGACAGTGAGCAGGGTTCTTTCTTCTACTGAAACCTGGCCTTTCTCATCAGGGGCTCTGTACACAATGAGCAGACAGAATCGCTGCCCTTCTTCAACACCTACTTCACAGCAAGTCTGCACGCTCAATGTTTTTGAGGGACCCACCCTCACATCTTCAAAATGGCTAGAAATCTGTAATGTAACAGGCAAATGTAGTAGGGTGAGTCTCATCTAACATTGTCTGGATCATATTTCACCTCAGAATAACAGAAAATGTAGTTTTATTTTGTTGGGAAAACAAGATGTTCTGCTTAAAGAGTGAAATGAGGATAAACTATGATCCAAACCATTCTTGACAGTTGATTGTGAGATTCACACACTGAAGAAAAACAATTAATTTAAATTAAGAAAACAACTTTGTTTATCAGACATGGACTCCCACGCATCATCTTTATTAAAAAAAACACTTGATGGCATTTAATTTTTTTGGTCACAGGATCTTGCTGGTAGGATTTTACTGTGCGCTTATAAACAACTATGTTTTTAAACGCAGCATAAGCTGACCTGTCCCTGCCTGCCAACAAGATTACAAATGGGATGAACAATAACTGCCACATTTCAAAACATCTTCATCAGACTTAGTCATCAGAAAATGCTTCATTTCATACTTCATTTCGTCTGGTTCTTTCCAATGTCCTCAGCATCACGTACAACAGTTCTGTCAAAGTAGTGTTATGATTTACCAGAGTTTGAACTACTCTTGTGAACTTTGTTACCAAATGCCTCAGCGAAGGCAATAATAATCAGGGACAAGAGAAGATAACCAGGCTGATGTTGGCATATGAGAACACCAGATCAAGGGTCTTTCTCAAAGTACAATCTTTTAAAAAGCTTTAATGCTGGCTTGAGCTCAGATAAAATTGCTGAAATTGCATGAAATCTTCATGGTTTAGCATTACAAAACCACAAAATATTGGCTAGTAAAATTGGTAGCTTGAATCGTTTCACTTATGAGTTTTATAAAATGTTGTGGAACTTGTGCAGGAGCTTCTGTCCATTAACATTTAAAATTTGTGGATGATGAAGAATCTATCTTGTGCCCTGATGTCTGATGTACAATGTGTTAGTTTTGTTCATTCCGTAACTAGTCATAAAGCCAGCAGTGCCCTGGTAATATCTTCCATCTTACCTGGTCATTTAATTTCTCCAAAATTGTTTTTAATAAGGTCAGTGGATTGTTGAACATTTCTTTTATAAAGAAGTCCTGGACCTGTGGGTAACTTTACTAACGATAATTGACCTGTATTGGATTTGCAATGCCTTTGTCTTTTAGATCGTTTTTTTATCAGAATGGTGAGTGCTGAGGGCTGCTTGTCTGTGTATGTGATTCAGCTGCCTTTCTTGCCTAGCTAAGGAAATGGCCTATCCCACAAGACTGTGTGTTAGCCTGTTAGACCTCTGCTGTACAGGAAATGGTGGATACTGGATGTTTTTTCAGGTTTTTGTAATTATGATCACTATTGTGCTGCATTAGGAGAATTGTTCCTCAAGGTAAATAATTGGTTTCAGTATATATGCTTTTTTTGCCAGAAAAAACGCAGACAGGAAAAGAAATGCTCAGTGGCCTGTGTGGTGTTCTTCTCAGTTCTCCAAATCTTGCTCCTTTGTTAGTGGCATACTTTAAATACTGAATCAGGTTGTGGCCTTTGAACCTCTCGCCAAGAGGAAAAAAAGTGTTTAGAACCCTTCAGAATCAGTAGAGGAAACCAGAACTTTTTCCATTGTTGAACCATGTGACTGTTTTGGCTAAGCTTGTTTGTCTTTGTTTGAAAGTTGTAATTGTCCCTTGTTGCATGCTTTAACCCCTTTCATTCTTTCAGAAACTCACAGTGTTGAAGGCTGTCACCTACCCACCAATCTGTACCCACTCTGGTACCGGCTTGGGTCTGATAGGATCCTCTTTATCAATCTGTGGGCAAACATTAAGGGGGCCTATAGAAATGGAAATTAGGCCTTTGTGGCCCTGCAGCCGAAATGCTGGTGCCTTAACGCCTCTGAAGAATGTCATAGACTTACAAAGGAGATTGTTTGTAATGACGGCCCCTCCTTTGACTTCTGCCGTGCTTGTATACTTCGTTTCATTCATGGATCAGCTGATGTCCATTAGATTGGTCATATAGATGGTTTAAATTTAATTGACTCCTAAAGAACAGTGCAAATATGAATACCAGTACAGTATGTTAAAATAGACACTGTTGCTGTACAATGAATAGCATTCATGCTGTTTTGTTAATGTAAGTTTTTACATTTGCAAGTAATCTAATGTTTCACATACTTAGCAATTCAGATAGGATTATCTACTTTGAAATGCCATTTGGTTTACAGGACAAACTAAATATATCAAACTTGAATTCAGTGAACTTGAGAATTGAATTCTCTTGCATCCTGTGCTATTTTTTGTTTTTGGCGTCTCCGTTCATAGACGGCTCTACAGCCTTTTGTAGGATGGACGGCCTGATGCTAACCGTCATGCTGCCACATTCAGACAAAAAAAAAATCAAGACGTTAACACTCGCAGTCTTCAAATTCTCCTCTGAAGTTCCATTGCCACCACCCCCCTTATTCTACATGAATCGCTTCCTTGTAGAAGTGTGTCCTTAGGCAGCAGCCTATGTAGAGAGACCCTGCACAGCAACTCTGGAGCTGTACGAAAGGAAAAAAACAATGTGACTCTTATTTCAGGCAGAGAAGGAGGGGGAGGCAGTATGTGATGTGATGCTAGGGAGTCACTTCAACGTAGCCGAGAAGCTCTACACGTCAGTATGCACTGGAGTGTGATGGATGACCCCTGCTGCAACCACCGGGCTAGTTGTCATTCAGGCAAATGGCAATAGCAAACAGCTGGCAGCCCAGGCTGTGATTGGCTAAAGTGAGTCACATGGGTTGGATTTTTGGGGCAGGGCCTTACATGTGAGAGGATGACTGCTGTTACAGCACTAGTTGGCTGATGTTTTGCCTTGTACTTTGGCCTGCATCTTTGCTTTGGAGCTTAGGCCATGTAACTGAAACACAAGCCAACAGGGACAGGAGGGGAGATGCACAACCGATAGAGTGATTGAGTGAAAAAGGGGAGTGAGGGAATTTCTCAGTGCTTGAAGATAACATCAGAGCTGCTGTGTCAGAACAAGGCTCTCTAGTTAATTAATATGTTTAATTACTTCAAATGTTCTTAAAATATTATATCAACCAACAGTGTTTGTATGTCAGGGAAGAAAAAATCATGACAACCACAAATCATGCATGATCACTGCATGTATGAATATGTGTAGTGTGTGTGTGTGTGTGCACATATGAGCGGCAGAGATAGTCTCAGCATCAGCTCAATGAAGGCTGTGTTCTTCTAGACTTTACAAAGAGCTCCATTATAACAAGCTGTAAGAGGCATATTTGCCTAGTTCTACATCAGTCTCCCCTCTGGTGGTTTTTCTTTTCTTAGTGTTCGAAACAGAAGATGAAAAACCTAGAGTGGCAACTTGGTAGTCTGTAAACTTGATGAACAAGAACAAGACAGAGATGCATCAGGCACGTTTTCAGCATGTCATTCATAGAAAGTGACTCTTTGTTAAATTGAACAATAATTATGTGAAGCTTTAATACCTTTAGATCAGTTTAGTTCAGTTTCATTTGCTTTGAACAATTGTGAGGGAATCCCATTGGAGTAAGTCACTTTGTAGTAGGTACAGGATGTGTACAGTCCTCATCACAGGCCTCTTTTTTAGGATGACTTGTAGGAGCTTGCCGGAGTAACAGGCCTGAAAAGGCCTAGGGGTACCCCCACCTCCTCCTCTTCTCCTCGTTGTCTCTTTGTGTTCTTAGGTGTGTAGAGAATTTAAAGTGTACTTTATGAAACCAACAACCCTACCTATATCTCACAGTGCATAAATAAATGAGGGATGTTATCAGCAGCATCTCTTTATTGTGAGTTACTGTAATAGTTAGGCAAAGTGTGGCTCAATAATGTTGTGGTATTTTACATTTAGATTTTGTCATTATTTATATGCATTTAACCTGTGTGACATTATAGAACATCTTTTCTATGTTTATAAAAGCTAAGCAAGTGTCATTTGCTCTTACAAGGTGAGGGTTTATCACTTGTTGTTTCTCATGGCTTGGGTTGGATGCTGTGTTGTGTAAGTATAAAGAATAGTCTGCTTTGAGCATGTGCAGCATCAGCTCAATTCATCCATCATCATTTGCATTCCCCTCTCCACCCTTGAAAATCACCAGTGAGGTTAAATCAGAGGTTATGCAATGGTAGATGTGAGTTTCAGATCTACAGGACCCAAATAAGATTCACTTGTTCTAGTTACTGATGCATTGCCATGGCAGCCGTGCCGAGTGCAGAGTGAGGTTTGGAGAACCCTTTTTCATGCCCCTGGATTTATGGAGTGAGCTGTCAGTGTTGCCTCTCAATGAATGTTCCATTTGTTGCACAGATAGACAACTGTTAAAGGAGAATGGTATTGGTCCGCTGTGTCCTTTCGGTCATAAAAGTCCCACACCGACCTGCACTGCTGAGAGAAAAAGGGAATAAGGGAAAGCGGGAGAGCATTCTCATGTGATTGCTGCCCCAGGAGGATTTTTTTTTCCATGGATGAATCAACTGTTCCAGTTTTGTGCATAAAACACCTCCGAAACAGAATGAAGAACAAACAGTGTACATTGCAAGAAAAAACAGACGTGTACAAAATCAGACCTTTGTTTTGCTATGATTTCTGTCCTTTAGCAAAGTGCAGCTGCGCAACGACTTTCCGTATGTTCTTATGTTCATACACTGTGCACAATGTGAGCCAAATAGAGCAGTACAGATTGCAGGCCATCCCAAAGAAAGTTGTCTGGGGATCCTGCATGAACATGTCCGCTAAATAAATGAGCGATCCCAACGACAAGAACAACAGGAGGGAAGGAGATTTCATGCTCAAAGCCTCCTTTCAGCCCATCCTTTACACCTCATGCACTGTTAAACCACAGTAAGCCTGAGATGAACATCCTTATGTCGTTCACATCATTGCCATTCTTTTCATTGGTGGGTCTTGTTTCTCCCTTAAAGAAACCTTCTAAAATGGCTGTCCTGTTTTGGACAGGCTTGTGGGGACAGAGATAGTCTGTGAGGGGGTGCTTGTCTGCACACACACCATCTGTAACGAGGGGTGGACAGTGTATGCTTTTTCCAGGCAGCTGTCAATGGCACGCTGATCTTTCAGCATAGACCCTGCATCTGCAGTCCTCTGTAACTCACACCACAGCTCTTCACAGAAAGAGAGTGCATGCCAGTGTCTGTCTTCGCTTACAAGAACCTTTTCCAACACTCTCTCCCTCAGTAAAACCAGTCTCTCTTTTGTGAGTGCTGTTTCTTTTCCTTTTCCACCCACAAGTATCTGCATGGATATAGAAATGAGCGTGAATTTGTCTGTGCTGTCCTTAAACACTGCTCATGTGACCAGTCAACCACTCTCACAGTACCCCACTGTGAAGTCCGACCAGAGCAAGCCACCATATGTGCTATTTAGGCCCAAATAAAGGCTTACCGCCTGCAAGGAAGAAGGGTAAAAGACGTGTCCCTGTCGCAGGCACCTGTGAGGTTTGACAGCTGAGCCGTCTGTTGCCAAGTACCCCTCATTTTGCAGGCTTGTTTACATCATCTCTTAACCTCTGAAAGCCAGGAACTACACTGAACCACAGCTGGGGCAATAGGTCCCCCTTCCCCCCAGTACACCAAAAGAACACGTGCTGCAAGAACCAGATCTTCCTGTACATCCTTGCAATGTCTTTCTTTCAAAAATCCCCTGGAAAACCCTTTGGAGAAATGGCCTCCTGTTTTGACATATAGATTCTACAATTTCGCACTACAATTTTGTACTGCATCTGAGATACTGACAGAGATACAGGGCTGGTTTGCATAAAGCAAGCTTGGCTCCAAGGCGACAGCCATAGTTGATTTGAAAATGAAAGCTACTTCCTCCACAACACAGCACTCTGCCTGTTATGATGTTTGCTTGTCTCAGGTGTTAAATGGTATTTAGGGGTGATACAGTCAAACTCACAGTATGGGGGAATACCTGGAACACATTGATTTTCTTTGACCTATTTTCATTCCCAGTGCTCCTTATTTTCGTTCAAGTTGCATTTCCTGCGCTCGTATTTTTTTCCTCTGTCATTAGGCATGTTACTATGAAAATAACTAGGCAGAAAACTGGATGTGGTGTTTTCTTATCGTCTGTGGTTGAGGCAAATAACTGAGGCCAACGCTGCATGGGAAGTTAGAATTTCTAAGTAAGGACCCATTGAGAAAATGCAATGAAAATGAGTTTGACTGACAAACACTCTTCTGTTCAATTTAAACCCCCAGCTGTATAAGGAACTTCACTGGGGTTTCCACATGTTGCTAAACACTGGATTGCCAGATGATGTTTCTTATTTTTTATTGCATTTCAGGCACTTCTGTTGTAGTATTGTACTTCACAAACTTGTTTGAGTATGTAAATGCAAAAAAACACTATACATAACTATACAAGCTTACTTACACATGCTGATGCATTCTGAAATACTGTAAATTAAACTTCAATGTGGAAGCAAGTTTAGCAGTATGGTGGGCAGATCTGTTGTGTGGGGGAATCTAACCAGTAACCAGTATCAGCCTTTATGTAGTCTGTGTGTTCTGTGTCTTGAAGGGTGTACTGTCTGCATTGATAAGGATTCGAGACCTCAGGGTGTTGCAGGTTCTGGTAACTCCCTTCACCCATGCCCCACCCCCTCTTCTCATTGTCCATGGTGTTTAGTTGAAACAAAGCAAACAAGCCAGGGAGCGAGCAGTTAATGCAGTGCAGTCCTTCAAGCTGTGAACGAGCAAACTGGCCCATCCCGTTTGTCTAGATTTTCACATCTTTTTGTACCTCTTTGCCTGGTGCACTCATTCATCTGTTGTCTTTTTCTAACCCTTTCTTTTAAGCTCATGCCTTCTGTTGCTCTTTTTTCCTCTGTTTTTATCTCAGTCTCCTGGTGTTGAAACTGATATTGTGGGGCGATGCGCTAGGCAAAAAACAGCGATATCTCAGAGTGCCAACTGCTCTCAAACACGTTGGTTCCTGCACTTGTCCGTGCCTGTCATCCAGCCCTGAAACAGAGCAGCAGCATTCTTTCACACACACACTCACGCAACACATACATTGTAGGGCTCGTGCTCACACACTGAGGTGGAGGTAATCACATGGTGTGTCTACACAAACAGGTTTAACCCATATATGGATGTAGGGTATACCTGCGTTCGCTGATCACAAACCCAGCCTCATTGCAACTGTTTCCTGGCATGCTGCTAATGATGTGACCTTGTGACATGGTTTTTAGCAGGCCTATCTATTAGTTTTTTTGCTTTATTCAGCTGTCTAAATTCATTAAAACTCTCACCCCTGTGTTATACAGTTACAGGAATTGCTATAATCAGACATTTAATAAGTCAAGCATCACTACAACTGTTACTCATAAAAATATGAAACTTTGGTGATTGACACATGTGGCTTGTTGAATAGGCAGGACCAGTATATCTATATCTAATCTATCTAACCTATATCTATATCTTGGGGATGGGAATCTTGTTTTTTTACAAAGGTTGAGTTTATTTATTTTAAAATTGCTGTTACTTTGGTACATTCGTCTGACAATAAATTAGATGTGCTGGGTGTGTTAAATCCAATCCTTATTCATTTGCTAATCACAATTTCTTGACTTCTTTTTGTTTTTCCTTGTTTTTAACTGTTCTGTGACTGATGCGTGTATCACACCAAAGCCAGTAATAGTCAGTCAATACAGTCAGTAACCTGTCATCATTATTAGAACAATGTACCATGGGAGATGACATGGAGAGACTGGGTGTGTTCCACAAGGGACAAAGCCTAAGATTCACTGTGATGTGGCTAAAGACCACATCAACCTAAAATGTCTCCTCCACCCAGGCCATTATACCTGCCTCTGTGCCTCTCAATTAGGCAGTCTTACCAGCCACTAATCTGATAATCTCTGTCCTGTTTCTTTCATTCCTTCCTCCATCTCTCTTACATCTCTTCTTCTTTGACTCCCTTGCTTGTCTCCCCATCATTTCTCCATCCCCCACTGGCAAGTTTTGAACTTTTTATGGTCATCTGTCTTCAGCCAGTTAAATCTCTCTCTCTCTCTTTCTCCCTCCCTCTCTCATTTAAACACACACTTCATCAACCCCTTGCATCTACCCTTCTCTTAAAAGGCTCCTTTACAAAGAGGATGACTCTGCATACTTAAGTCTCGTCTTCATCTGTATGTTTATATATGTTATTAAAAACTGTGATATATACAAAATGTAAAGAAGCACAACATTTCTTATTGAGACCCAGATATCAATACAATATTGTTTGTCATGGTGGCTAAAAGCGTAAGCAAATTACCCAAAATATTTTAGTAAAATGCAATATGTGAATCTGTGTAGAGCTTTGAATAATGGAGTTCTGTAGGGAAAGATTCTGTGTTGGTCTGATGGGGGAAGAAACAAAGAGAACAGCAGTATTGAGGAGAGTTTGGTGCAAGTTAAAATGTACCATGACTGCAGGTCAAACTCCAGCCGCTAAGACTGAAAGGGAAGTAATAGGTCTTTTCTTGGGTATATGATTCAACACAGCAGGTTTTGCAGTGGTTTTTATTACTTTATAACTGATTTCAAGGTCAAAAGTCTATGCCTCGTCCCTCATTGTTTTGTCACCCTGAATGAAAGTGTTTATAGGCATGCATATTAAACTCCTTTTTTGTGGTCTCCCTGCAGTGTGAGCAGTGATTGCTGACACTTGAGGTGCGCTGTTGTCCCTCTTCAACCTCGGGCACCACCAGAATCTTACAACCTCGTCTGAAGACGGGTAAATATACCTTTCGGTTCGGTCCCACCTGAGGCTGCCTGTACGCGTGAACACGCAACCTCACAGCATCTTTGCTGCTTGCACGTGCAGCATGGACCACTGGTCTGTTTATAAACCTTTAAACAGCTGTTTAGTCATTTCATCCTTTCATTTAGAATACGTTGTCACTGGTTTTAGTCATAGCTACACCCGTCTTTCACGTAAGGTTGCACATTTTTACATCTTTGGATCACATTCTTTCGCTCTTTTATCAGAAGTTACCTTGCTCTCCCACTGTGCATGTGATCTGTTATTCCAAAAAGAACAGCAATAACCAATGTACAAATCTCGGATTTGTCAAGTTACAGTTTATCGGTCTGTATTTATAAAAGCATGGGAATTTGTAAGCCTAAACTTTATAATCTGCTTTCTGGATGTTTAAAAACATCCCTGCACTTTATGCACATTAGTGTTTTCTGCATGAAGCTGGAATCTACCTTTGTTGCACTAACTCTCACTGAAAACATGGGATGGTTAGCAGTTCGGACGGGGTAGTTGCGTACATGACTTTTCATCGAGATACAGAAAGGAATTTGAGAAATGTATTTGTGATTGACAGGAATTCAAATAGATGTTAGACAAAATACCAGATGGCTAAAAATAAACTAAATAAACTAAATAAACTAAATAAAATCAGGCCACATAATTGTTTTTTATCTTGTTCACACCCTGATAATATACAATAGATATGCAATGTTAAAAAACAAGATAGAAACTCAGATTACAAAGCTATAAAAAGACCTAAAAAGAAGCAATAATGAAAAGCCAGAGTTATTAACATCTTTACATGACATATTATTATAATATATTGTTATTATTTAGACAAACAGCTATGGTGAAAATAGTAAATAACCAAACCTCAGTATTTCATTTGATAAAACCCTCATATGCTGATCATTCCAGTATCAATATAGAAACAGATTTAATTACTGATTGTGGTGCTAATGTATAATGACGTGTTATGTGAATGGATGATACGTTTGTTATTGTCTTCATTTTTCAATAACATATACGCTGTTCATTAAACAGGTAGTTAATTCTGTATGAGTGTAGTTAGTGAGTATGTGTCCTTTTGTCTGTTTAAAGTGTTCTCAGGTAGTGGGGTCAAACGTCAAAGCTTCTCTTCTGCATAACAGCTGTATTATCCAGCTGCTGTCGCTAAGGAAAGGGATTTTGTTTACAAAAAATCTAAAAAATAATCAAATGTATCTTAATTTAAAAAAAATATCAAATTCCAATTAGTTGTTTATAAGCAAGCGGCTTTTAGCTAATAACAGTGTAGGTATTCTGGTCTTATAGCTTACTATGACTCATGGCCTATTGCTCAAGAAATGTTTTTGAGTGCCTGCAGTCCCCCATGCTCAGACTTGTGGTGCTTCTGTTGAAAAGTCACAAAACAGGACCAAACAATTTATCACATACCAGTAAGGTTTGCAGCTAAGTGATTAGATGTTGTGAAGATACTGAAGTTGTATTGCACCAGACCGAAAGACTTCAATCTACTTGATGTTATTTTTTTTACTTTGTAAAACTTTGCCCATCATAATGTAAAATAAGTTGCTGCATTTGCCCATTGGGAATGTTGGGCTAATGGTGACACACTGTGTGGTGGTTAAGCCTGAGGCTGCTTTGAGAGGTGAGGCACTCTGTCTTCCAGCAAGAACCTGTTTGAATGGCTGCAGGGCCGAGATGAAAAAGATACTGCCATTTCTCTGCAAACGACAGCCACACAAAAGATGTTTTAACTAAACACTGCATCGTAACAACTGACAGAGCGAGATTTGCAATGATTGTGATAGTTAATTTAAAATGATCGATTCTGATAGGATAAGACTTGAAGTATCAGTTTTACCACTGTGATGTAGGTTCAGGTGATGCCAGAATAAAAAATAAAAGAGGAAAGCATAAGCACTTCTTGTATATCTACAACTTTTGTTGTTAGTTGGTAGTGTGTTTGTGCTTGGCCACCAGTTTTTCGCTGAGCATATGTTGTTTCTGTTCTGCTCTTGAGGCATTGAACTGATTTTATAAAGGGAAGTATTAAATGTTCTCACACTCACAGTTTAGAACATTTTGGTCATTTTGTTGTGTGTCATGGCCATGTTTTTGTAGGCCAATTTAATTTGATCTTTCAGCACCCTGTAGGACCCTAAAGGCAACAACCTCTACCATTACATCTAAAAAATGTCAAATCCCCTTTCTCCTCTCTTTAGTCCTAACATGCCCCATAAATACCTTATTTTAGAATTAAAACTGTGTGAACCCATAACATGAAGTATGGACCTGTATTTTATTATTGGTTTCTCAATATGCAGTATATGTTATTGAGTATTACATCCTGCAGTTTATCACTTTGTACTATAAGTTTTTTTAAAGAAAAGAAAAAAAACATAAACATTGTCATTTAATTTCAGTTTCAACATGGACCAGTAAGAAGCAGCAGGCGGCAGCACAGGCATCTTGCTTGTGTTGAATATTATTTCTAGTAGATTTTCTATTAAAATCTTATCAGGGATGCCAGATCTCAGATTGAAACCTCATGAAATTGCTTAAGAGTTCACATTTGTGGCTGAATTACATCCTTTAATTGTCTTGGAAATTCACCTTTTGTCTGGAGCAGGTTGTGGGATTTGCTAGATTTCAGTGTTTTTAGCTGGATGGCAGCACAATACATCCCAATAAGGACAGTTGCTGCAGGAAGTTTCTTTTATGACTTTAAATGCAGTTTATAAAGTTCCATTGTGTTTTGCCTGACACACACAGCTAGATCGGGAGGCCATTACATAAAGATGTGAGGCTTATTCCCTATTGAGCTATCTTAAAGCAGGAAGGACCTTGTGTAATAGTTAACTCTAGGGTAACTTACACAATGAGATGCTGAGGAAGAACTTGTGTGAATGAACTGCCAAATGAGAGTTTGATATATGTAAGTAAGGGAGAATTACTCTTTCCACTCCATCTGGTCACACACCAACCCCCTTTCTAGAGGTTGTAAACATAGTGCACCACTGATACTCTCAAAGGCAAAAGATCAGGGTGGGACAGAAAAATGTGAAGAGTTCAAGCTGGCAAACTGCATTTGAGAATGTGTTTGTAGTGTGTTAAAAATGTGAAGTTGAACAAAATCATAAAGGTGTACTTTGATGTTGGTGATTGAGCCTTTTTTGTCATTGGATGTCCTGTGCAAGAGGATTGGGTAACTTGGTTTGGCAAGTCAGGGCAAGATGATGGCTGAATAGGCGGAGATGGGGCCCCAGCCACTCAGAATCACTCAAACATTTGATTTGTGGAGAGGATACGTGGGGGAGGGGCAGAAAAAAATCTAGCTTTAAAAGTATTCACACATCTCTTTTTCACTCAGAGCTTTGGACATTCAGTTCCTGTGAGGGGTTTGGGAGTCTAGCTTCCTTCCTGTACTGCTTCATTTATCTTTGTTAGATAATACTTATTCACACAAGAGAGTCTGCTTTCTTTTGAGCACTGATGTCAGAAAAGACACTACAGGCCGTCATAAACAGGCAACATATGGTCACTGGATATGTCCTGGTTACAAACACCTAGACCTTAGCAGACTTGCTATTTCTTTTTTGCTCTGACTTAATCTAACCATGAAGCCTTTTTGGGCATTCAAAACCTCTTCCTTGATGTTTTCTCTTTTAAGGAATGCTATATCTTCTCTTCTTCTGTTTCTCATCCAACCCTAACTTTATAATAGTCACTCAAGACCCTTTCATCCTGGCAGGTAACAATACACAGCCATGAAGGCACCAGGGTTACTCCATGCAGTATCTGTTTGCTTTTGAAGTGCACGTGTCACTTTTGGCAGTTTGGTTTGGAGCTATTGTCTGGCAGACATCATTGGAATGCCCAACCCAGCCCAGAGCTGTCATTTGCATCCCAGGAGTGAGGCCAATTACTTGAAAAAGGGCTCTGTCTGAATTTAGGCCAGATCTATTCTTCACCTTTGAAGGAAGGAAAAGTCATGTATGCTTAAGTATTTGACTTAATAGAAAGTTGGGTGATTGGGTTGCGATTGGACGTGGATGCATTGGCTTCTTGCCTAAATTAAAAGGTAAATTTAGATTAGGAATGATTGTCTAATAAATTGTCAGGTGCTCTTTTGACTTGGCAGAGTCACATGTGTGTCCTGTGGTAAAATGGGGGAAGGACATGTTGTTGATAAAATGTTCAAAGTTGAATTGAGGCCCTCTGATTGGTTGTTTACAGTGTCACAGATTGGACAATACATAGCAATTTACTAATAGCTTTGAACTCGCTGTTGTTAAATGTACCAAATAACAACCATTTTGTTTCCACTTACATAGTGTAGTTATTGTAGGTAGGCCCAGGCAGACCTGTTTTATATTTTTGCTAATAATGGGAGAATCTGAAAATACAATATTCTAAATATTTATTACACAAATGGGACGGGAAACTTTGTGAATTGCAATTTGTGAGCGTTGCAATTTTGTAGACATTTTGTAGAGTTCTGCAGGTACAGATGCATATAAGCCTGCATGAAATATGCACATGCAGAATTTAAATGCCTGTCTTTCTAGTTTTAAACATCCACTACCGCCAGTGTGTTCATAGGTGAATATTTTGGATAATTTACTAATGTAATAATGTACTAATAACTGTCATACTCTTCGCTAAGTTTAACACACTTGACACACTTTTTTAACACACTGACACGTAGCCTAAACACGTAGCCACAGTTGACTCAAGAAATGTGAGAAAGCACTTATTCTGTGTGAATCTTTCTCTGATTCTGAAGGTGTGTGTGTGTGTTAGTGGAGGAGTCTCCCCCTTGGCTGTGGGAAACTTTTAACTCCCCTAACAGGCTTCTCACTCCAGAGACCCCCAAGGGATTCTAATTAGTAGCAGTTTCACCACAAACATACAAATGCATGTTGTGCCTCTTACCTTTGTATCTTCTGTAACAACAGACTCCAACATCTTACTTGTATCTTTAGTAAACACTGATTCATTTGAGAAAATTACATTTGGAATGCATTGCTGTCAACCTAGTCTACTTGTGTATGTTGATACTCAAATTTCCAGAGAACATACATGCTGGTAAAGCCTACATCTTGAACGCACTGTAAGTTGCGAGTTAAAGCATCAGCCAAATGCATGAATGTACTTTCAGTGCTACCATTGGTTGTGATGTTTAAGGGTGTTGTGGGTCATTGGCATTTTAGAAAAGTGGTGAGGATTTAAGATTTGAATATGACCTTAAACTTGAGAGAAGTGAAACGAGGTCGTGTGGGAGAGATGGAAGCTGAAACAAGATGGAGAGAAAGAGTGAAAGCAAATGGGAGTCAGAGAAAGGGAGAGACTGAGACAGTAAATGGAGAAAGAGAGAGAGGGAGCAGCAAAGGCATTCGTGCTTGCTCGGTTTGGCACTGTGTGAGGACTTTTCCACCCTTGTGTGCTTGTGTGCTCAGAAAGCTCACACATTTTCATGCATGCACACACAAACAGGTCCATAACACATGCTCAGTACAAAGTCTAACAAAATCACTACTGTTCCTGCTAATTTATGTCTGTTGACTTTTTTTAAAACCTGGGATGTTCAAGAACCTCTTACCATTGAGTGTGTATGTGTAGGAAAGTGAGACTGATGGTTGGGAACAGATGTAGTCACAGCAGCCCCCACCCCACTATCTCTCGGAAAGGGAGTGAGAATCTTATAACAAGTGCAACTCCTCTCTCTTTCTCTCTAGCACCTCAAACCCCCACAAATCCTTGCACAACTCTAAACCTGCCCTGCTGTTGTGTAAGCCCATGTCTTTCTACCTGTAGTCATCAACAGAACCCAACAGTATCTTTCTTGACGTTCCACACCCATCTCGACTAATACAGGTTTTCCCTCTTCACCTGTTTTCCACTGTCCTGCTCTTGTTCTTTATTTTGCTTTTTGTTTTCCCTTTTATTTATACTGCTAATTTCCTCCCGGCTCCACCGTAGTCATCAACTGTTTTTTATTTTCCTGCAAATAAACATTCCACCCATCATCCAGTTGTTCTGTCAAATGAGCGACTCTGCTTTGGCTAATAAGGGGAAACCGATCTACAGTTGAGCTTTGATGTGATTGGCTGCTTATGGAAAACCTTCCCTCAGTTTTTCCCCAGAGTTATTAGGCTATGCCTTTTAACTCTGTCTATCAGGGTTCCATGCACATATTGTTTATGGAGTTGGAAGTGACTAATCCACCAGGGTGCAAACAATGATAGGCTGTTTTTGGAAGAATTTGGTTTAGCTCCATTTGGATAAAAACATGCGAAGTTCTGCTTGTTGGTGCTGAGTTTCTCTCCCAGTCATATTACAATTCGTTTTGGTCCAGCCAATGGCAGGTCATGTTGTCCTGCTGCCTCCTCAGATACTCACATTTCCTTATCCTCTCCAAACAAGAAAGCAGCTCAAACCGCTGAAGAGTTTCCTGTACGGCTGTGGACCAGAAATGACAATTACTACTTGCCTTTTTTAATCATATTACAATTGTATTAAAATCTACATATACAATTATGTATGTATATGTATACCTCTAGCTTTTCCCTTCATCCCATCAGTTTTGTGATTTGAACTTCAGAACCCCTCTCCTGAAATACCCTTAGACCACCTGCTCATCCAGATTAGTATTTACAGCCATCTGCCTGGCTTACCCTATGTGATCATGTGGTATTGCGAAAACTGGGAGAAGACATAACATCGCTTCCAGTGTCCTTTGTTTAAGACATTTAATAGCCATATCCTATTGGTCAATTTGCCTGTGATGCGTGCCAATCAGATTTAGGTTTTAATTAAATATGGAGGTCTTTTGTTAAAAGGTTTGCTTTTGTTAAACATACTTCAGTCAAGATAGATATGAAGAAAGGAGAATTGGATGTTGGATGGCAGAGGATGTAGATTATTTGAATATATAAAGCAGAATGGAAAATGGAATTTAAGTTCTGGCTTTATTTCCGACGTTCTGGATGATCAGTCTTACACACTTGTGTTTGCCATACTCTTGTGGTCAGTAGATAGATACAGTCCCTCTCACTTGTGCTCTACAGACAGGTGTTGGGACCATAAACCACAGACAGGGCCAAGAGAATGTGTGTACCATGTCTCATCTCTGGTAAGGGTAGAGTAGATTATTTTCCAGTGACTGGGCAAATACTCTGTGTAATGTATGCACTGAACAATTTTCCATTCCAAAATTGTTCCTGAGGTTTTGGCCCCCATGCTGAGAATATTTTATTATTATTATTTAACATAATGTTTAGAAAATGGAAAAGTTAGCATGCTGTACTATGTTATCCCATCACAATTCAGGGACAATTCAGCTACATTTTCTTATTGTCTTTTATGTAGTTATGGAAAGTTCATCAGAAGAGATGAGAACAAAATCGGCAAATTGCACAACCACTGGAGAGGAGGTGGAGGAAAACGAGGACCAAAAGAGCCCCGCCCCCACAGAAACACAAACAACACACACAGGTACTTAGCATAAGAAACTGGTAGAAAACAGTGCCAGTTTTAAAATAATATACTAGTAGTATTTTAATCCTAATTTTCCTCAGAGGGTTCAACTGCTGTAGAAGATGAAGGGAATGAATGGGAGAATGAAGCAGATGGAGAGATGGAAGTAGGCGAAGGGGTGGACTTGTCTTCTATTAACTCCATGATGAGTACTGTGATGAAAGCAACCCAGCTGAATGGTGGAGTGGACTCCGCCCATGCCACACCCAATAAGGTGCCTGTCAAAAGCCCCACCACCAACCGCAGTGGAAGAAGGAACCAGGTAAGGCTTCACAGTTGTAAATGAGGCTTAAGATTGTGTGTGAACTTAACAGTTTGTTTTTTTGTTCAATACTAAGACAGATTTGCTATTGTGTAGTGCTGTCAAATATGAACACGTATAAATATATTTCTGCAGTATGACCCAAACACTGCTGAATTTACACTTTTATCCTCAGAATTAACTTACACTGACTCAAGTTAAAGAACATAAGCTTGTATGCATATAATATGCCTATTCCTACAATGCAGTAAAAGTTTGTACTTCACTGTGATAGGACAGTGTTTATTTTTGTGTATATAACAAAACAGCATGCTATTGCATCTTGATAGCATTAGCATTGACAGTTAGCAGAGACAGTTAACTAGCTATATTAATTACACTAGATATCATTACTAACGTTTAGTTTTGTGTTTTTACAAACTGATATGGAACTTTGAAAATTTACCAGAAATAGTAATAGTAGGAATATTGTACTCTGTTTTGGGACAGACAAATTCTAATCCTTTATACTGTTATTTACTAAAGTAAATAGCTGGTGTTTTTTTTCTACATGTGTTTTTGTGGTTAGATAGTTACACAGGTGGGGGGAAGTGGGAGGGAGGCTTTATGGATGAAGCATCCTGCTTTTAAACGGGAAGTGACAAATGGTTCTTTGGCATCTCAATCCACCTTTTGTCCACGCTGCCGCATCACATGGCTCCCATTAGAGCACTGTGTGCAGAGAACAGGTGTCACTTTTGACCCCTTAACACTCCCATGGAACTGGAAAACAGTTTTCCCTCTGAAGTTTAGGATCAAAAACCACCCATCCCCCTGAAGTGTGAGCTGATTCACTCCTTCCCCTTTTTTGGAGAACTAACCAGTTACAGTTTATTTCCTTAAGCCAATTTACATAATCTGTATTTGTCAGAACCTCATTGGCTGGTGTTGTTTTGGTCTTTTTTGTAATGTTGTTTTAGTCTTTCAAAAGTATGAAACTTTTGGGGAGGTTGTATGTGGCAAATACAGCTTCATTAATTCTGTTTTTAGGCATAACTACTACTTTTGCTTGAACTTCACGGTCTGTTCATTTTAACTCATTCTAATCTAGTTCTCAGGCTTCCTTCGTTCCCATATGAGAATAAGTAAAGAGGCTTATGGTGAGTTATGTAATTTACCACATTAACTGAACATAAAGATACACATCAGAGGTAGTTTCCTGCAGACAGGTATCACAGACAGGCTCAGACAGAGCTGTTAAAAAACGTAATTAACCTTCAGCAGTGTTAGCACAGGTGCATCTCACAAAATGCATTTGAATCATCAGGAAGTAAGGATTATAGTACATTTTTATGCGCACCTCATTGTATCTGCCAATTTTTTAAATAAACTGTAAACTTAAAAGTCCTCTGAAAAAAAATGACCTATGGACTTTAAAAACGGGTCAGTACGATTCAGAAAATTGCGGTTGAAATGACATCACTCCTAGTTAAGGTCAAAGGTTCTGCAGATGACACTTCCCCATATCGGTGTAACATGCCGAATGGGTAGGTAAGCATAGTCAGCTAGTCAGTCAGTCTCTTATTGGTCCTGAAACAAAGCCAAGAGTTACAAAAGGAAAACAAGCTGTATGCCAGCATTCCATGAGAGGAAAAGGAAGTGCTCTTCCTAGAGATGTTTTTGAAGATTCCAGCTTAGCTCAACTGCTGATGTGGGTGTCTATGTTAGACTGGATATCTGATGACTCATATGCATTCTTTTTTTTACATAAGATAGTGATGTGTGTTTCATTTGATGAAATCACATGAGCAAAAGTGTATAAGGAATTCTGTCATGTGACAGAGACATTTGATTCTGCACGCTGCTGCAACAGGAACTGACGTCATTGTGGGCCAGGGACTGTGCTGCTATGTTCAGCTTTGAGTTAATGATCTGCTGTTCTGTCAACAGCGGCGGGAGGAAGGCAGTGCGTGTGATGTCAGTTTACACAGATTTGCAACACAAAATTAAAGAGCGAGAGTTCTTGCTTCTCCACAGTGTTCGTAAAGCACACAAATTTTGTAACCAGAAATGATTTACAGAAAAATAATTGATTAAATCACCAAGTGTACTATAACTTTATAACCAGAGTCCTTCAGAGGCATACGTAAATAGATGCATTGTGGTCTATGTTCTCACAAATCCACTCAAGTGCAGAAAAGATAACTGTATTCTTGCAGTGTATCCTCAACAATACAGTATTTGTGTTTGATAGCAGGAGTTGCACCGCAGCAGATGTTTGTTTAACCGAGTGAATTTAGCTCCGTATTTTCCACAAACATTCTGACAAGACTGACAAGGTCAAAAGAAATAGCCCTCACTCCCCGTCTCCTGCATATGGATATTTACCCACGCTCCCTTAATCATTTCTTAATAATCCACATAGGTGACTATTGGGGATTGTGTAGAAATACCACTATGTTTAACAGATTTTATTTTAATTTAATTACATTTTAGGCCATTTAATTTCTTTTAGGTTGTTTTTACTTTTTGCTACATCATCCATATTGGCAATTTTCTAGTAAGGGTACACATTTTGTCTATGGCTTAAAACCTTTTGGGACTACAGTAGCTAAATTAGCACTAATGTTGCCTAATGTTAAAACCACTGTCATGTCATACACTATTGGTATCATTATGTGGTCGTTTTAACAGGCCATGACACATCTGTCTTTAATGAAAGCGATTTAATTGACGATTTAATGAAATGTGATGTACTATGTAAGCTTTAATGAATATAACTCACTGTTGCCTATGTGTGTATTTGTTTCAGGAAGCCAAAGATGACAGAGGATCTATTGTCTGTCCTCTGTGTGATAAGAGCTTTCAGACGCAGCATCAGTTCACCATGCACATCCGGCAGGTAACATGCACACCTTCAACTGTCTGGTCTTTATTGTATTAATGCACAGACTTCAGAAAAGTTGGGGACATTATTACATAATTATTGATGTAAATAATGTTTATTTACACCAATAAAATATTTTCTGCTATCATGACCTGTCATTACTATCTACAGACAGTTTAGCAAATAGATTTGCAAATCCTTTTTTTGCATACATAAGAGATAATATTTTAAATTAATTCTGTAATTTAGCAAATTATAAGTTCATTGAGCCAAATTTGTGTTCCCTAGCACAACAATGATAGCGGGACCACAGACCACTCTTGCAGTATCTGCGGGAAGTCGCTAAGCTCGGCTAGTTCTCTGGACCGTCACATGCTAGTGCACAGTGGAGAGAGGCCCTACAAATGCAACGTGTGCGGTCAGACCTTCACCACCAATGGCAACATGCACAGGTTTGTCCTGGTTACTTGAGAGCCCAAGATTAGTGCATATCGTTGCAGATTTTATTGATGTATCAGATTTTATTTTAATCTTACAGCAATGGCGTTTGTAACTTACCGAGCGTATTTCCATGTGAAATTGAAAAACAAAAACTGTGGGGACTTGATTTTATATGTGAAAGATGTTAGACCATTAATATAATATGTTTAATATAATTATTATAATAATGTTTATATATTTTGTTACTTTTATATTTTGATAAGTTTTTAATAATAATCAGATTAAAGATTTTATAATCTCAAACAATATATTGTAAACTGTTTATTGTTTGAATCTGTAATTAACATACTGACACTGATAATGTGACAATTTGCTGCAAGACATTACTGTACATTCAGAGAACAGAGATGTGCAGGAATAGTAGGACCATGCACACTAATGCCTAACTACTCAACAATGACAGCTAATCCTAAGCTTAACATTGACATGTCTTAGTGTGTCCTAGTGGACTTAAGTGTGTGTGAGCAAGAAAAATAAGTGCATTACAGTTAGTTCTATACCTAGTTTAGAACAAACAGCAGTTACTGGGTTGTTCTGGCTGGTTGCCAGCTGGTTGCTTTGCTGGCCCAAGTCAGTATAAGTCTCTAGGTATGAACAATAACAGTCGATCTCACCAGAAATAAACACCAGACTTTCAAATTTTTAAAGCATCATCTGTGTAAAGTTGCGTTGCTTAGATATATGTTGGATGTTTTAAGAGTGAAAGAGCTTGTCAAACGATTGCATCCCTGCAGCCTCACCCTGCCTACCTCTTTGAGTTAAAGAAACGCTCAGAGAACGAGTGCACCACCAAGATAAAAGAATAGGCGTTGGTTTGTTTGTATATGTTGGTGCATTAGAGATGGGTTTATGAGCAGGATGGCCACACTCTTGTTTAAGGAGTGAGTTTGGCAGGAAGTGAAGGCCTCTTTAAAACACCTCCCCCAACTCTTGGTCATGGTATCTTCTCACAGCAGGCCTTGCTGATGGAGGAGGTAAACACGGACTTCCTCCCAGAGTTGCGAATGTTGAGGGTAAAGTGAATAAGGGGGCTCTGTATATGTATGTGAGGTCATTTGTGTAAAGGGTTCTTAACAGTTGTTCAGCTGCCCCAGGCAGTGTTGCCTTGAATAGACATTCTGTAAATTGCTGTTATCTTACAGTGTGCAGAAGTTAAGTGAAATTATGGGGCAGAATTGGAAATACTATACTAACTTTGATTTGCATGGAATGTGTGGTCATGACAGATGTGAAGTGAGATTTGTAGTACGTCGCCTGCTGCTGCCCTAATAACAAGTTCTAATTGTTTTCAGTTTATCTGCTCATATTTATATGAGTATTAACTTGTTAAAGTATAGTTTTAATGATATTTTATGGGAAAACGGCACAGTGCTAGTTGGCTGCTAAGATGCTCATACAACGTAGTTCAAATAGGGTGGGTTACTATCAAAACAGCCAATACCCAATTCTAAATGATATTCTGATCTCTAGATATAGGTTAACCTCCTATGTTGTTTTTTAAGTGATTTGTCACATGTCAGACATTTGACAGACTGTTTTAAGGCTGTGTAGTTGGCAAGGAGGCAGCCATCTTGTTGCCAAAGCATCATACAGAATGGGGAGGGGAGGAGGCAGTCACTGTTGTCATAGAGAAAGATCACACTTCACAGAGGAGAGTTAGGGCACATTCTGATTGGCTGCTTTTATTTGCTTGAACTCTTTCAACCTTGGTTACTCTACTGAACAGCAACAGGTTTAAAGGCGGTGCCCTTGGTGTGACATTGCTTTGAAACAAGAAAACTTTCTGACACCACAGCGCCCCCTGTCATTGTGCTCCAGAAGTGCAGGAATGCCTGAGATGGAACTGACCTGTTAATGCTTCAGCAAGTTTTATGATCTTTTACAGATTAGCCAGCCTGCTTGTGAAATGTCTGTATTGACATCCTTCATTCTTTAGTCCAATGATTACAATGATAAAGTCCAATTGTTACTGACACATCGTTATTTATTACGTTTTAAATAAATTGTACATGGTTTAACTTCAATGTATTAGTTACCTTCCTGCATGAGACTAAAGTGATGGTGATTTTCACCAAATCACAATTTGCTGACTTTGCAGTGCAGGTTTTCTGTGATTGGTCAGAGGTGAGGTCAGAATCCAAAGCAGAGAGATATAACAGCCTGTCAGGTCCCCACACGATTGTCCAACATGCTGCCTGCTATTAATAAACCAGTGACTGCAATGAAATCTGAAACCCACAGGTCCTAGGATGTCTGACCTTTTTTATACTTGCACATGCAAAGCACACACAAATTACTGTATGCTGCAGACATAGTTCATATCAGCTTTCATTTACATTTATGAATTTAGCAGACACTTTTATCCAAAGGGACAAAGCTTTCACTCCGTGTTTTCACCTCAACATTGTATTTACTTACATCAGACATTTAATTCATTCATATATGTACTTGTAATTGTACTTCCTACTTCACATTGATTTCCTCAATATCTCTAAAAAGATGATGTATAAAGATGATCTTCCTACCTTCTCCATGCAACATAAGCAAACGCTTCCGCCAATCTTTTCCTGTCATCTTGTGCTCCACACATGCACAAATAGAGATAATTGCAGGAGTTTCAGCCCATTAAGAGTAATTTGTTGGATCCCAGTGGGGTAGACAGGGTTCCTCTACACCACATTTCCAGAGAATTAGTCATAAATTATTATTATTGTAATGTTTACAATAGTCACATCAATACATCACCCAAATGTTTATTTCTGGGCATTAGAATGACATTAAGATAACATTTTTGCAATAAATGTATAAATATGAATGAAATTATGTGAATATACTTTATGACTTGAGTCCTAAAACAATGAATAATAATGATTAAAATAATGATGACTTTCAGATAAAGCATTCTTTTACAGAAGTTTAGGTGCTTGTATGGTGCAGAACATAACCAACAGCTTGAAGCACAAAACAGGTTGTGGTTGTTAAAGATATTCTTTTGTTTGTGTGTAGACACATGAAGATCCATGAGAAGGACTCTTCCAGCTCCATCCCCACAAGCCCGACCTTGTCTCCACACAAGAAAAGACGCCCCTCTGCTCCCAAACGCTATCTAAATCAAGATGAGGACAAAGAGCGGTCAGATGAGCTGCCTAGCAAAAAGGTAAACATTCTGGTACAGTTTTTCCCAAATGTTATTGTGGGCTACATGTAGCTGACAGTGACCTGTGTGCTACAGGTCATGGAGGATAGTGGGGCAGATGGACAGGATTTGAACAGAGGGCAGGAGGAAGCACTGACCTGCCCTATCTGCTTCAAGGCCGTCACCTCCCGAAACGATCTAGATACCCACATGGAGACTCATCCTGACACTACCCTAAGGTACAAAGACATATTCTGGTCTTGTCATTTTGTATTGCTCGGTTACAGTGTAGCCATGGTATTAAACACTACAGAAGCTCAGAGAATCAGGTGTTGGAGTCAGGTCAGCTCATTCAGAGTTTTATAAAGAGAGGCCTGGTGAAACATGACTAGTTTAGAATTGATAAAACAGGTTTTCAGTTGTAATTAGATTTTCGGTTCATTATACTATAGCTGTCCATTATGCGCAGATTGGAATGTTGTCTTATTGTTTGGGCTGGGAGCTATATTACAGGGAGATACCAGTCACTGGGGGTTTAGGCTAGAGCCCTGCAGTTGCTGGGAGATATAGTGGCATGCTTTGTGCTGAAACAGTCATAATTTAACACATCCGATAAAGAGAGGGAAACTCCTCTTTCTTGCTAATTATTCAAAGGGCTTTTGTTCAAAGGGCTCATAGCCTTTAAATTGTGCTGCATGTAAAACTTCTGAAAAAAGTTTCATGCCTTACAGATTTGATACATTGACTTCTGGTTTTAGAGGTTAATGAAGCTATATGACTGTAATTCGTTTATGTACACGCTTTATTAGTTTTACTGAGAAGGATCATGCGTACATGACTATAATCCTGTCTCTCTGGCCCCTCCCAATTGTAAGACGCCTAAGAGGCTGTTCCCTTCCCCCTGCATGTGGCCCCCAGGCTTATGGCAGGGAGTGGTACTGAGAGGAAGCAGAGCATAAAAGGGAGGGGTGGTCTAATGAGATACAGAAGGAGACTTAAGCAAGACATATTCTGCAGGATGTTTTTGTACTGTGGGCGCATGCATGTGTGTGGGGTGGTGGTTGTATCCTTGGAGACGTTAGTTTACAGACTATCCCTTTAAAGCAACTGAACTGACAGCTAGCTACTCTAACCATAGTTAATGGATAGCTACACAGGGTGGCTCTGTGTAAATGCAGGGCTTGGCTGATTAAGTTTTAGAGCAGCATTATTGTTGTATGGAAGTGCTACAAATTTAGCACTAATCCTTGGTAATCACAAGAGCTAAGAGTGCTAGTTAAGAGGATCTAGAATGCTGTGATTTGGGTTTAACCGTTGCACAATAATGCTTTCAAGATACAGACATGTTATCTGTCTTACCCAAACTCAGACATTCCAAGCAAGACAGATGCTTCTATTCATGCATGCTATAGTATAGTAACGCATGATCGTACCAACTATGAAATCTGATTGGATGAGCCATGCTCAAAGCTGTTGTGAAATATTCAATAGAAACAACAGCCTTTTGAATATCTGAACACTTTGTAACTGACATGGTAACGGTATTAATACAATTATAATAATATTTTAAAACAATGAAACATGAACTTTTGAGCTATGCACAGTGAGTTATGCAACAATGTATGCACAGTGCTACTTAACCTATCACTTTACTGCATTATACATCTTAGATAAACTGTAGATATAGAGGGGATGCACTGCTGTTTTCCCTAGTATGGAAACATTGTGTATGTCTGCGGAGATAAAAGCAGCTTACAGTCTCTATACACTTGTCGTCACCATGTATAGAGGCAGGGCATGTAAAAAAAACTATGCACGGCATCAATGACACTAGCCAGCTGTCTGGCACATTGCCCCACAAACACAGAAAGTGAGCTTTTGTAAGCTGCGGTGTGATTGCTGTTTACTTACCAACTGTTAGTTGTGTCATTTAGAAAACCTTGTGTGTGTCCTGTGGGATGTCTGTGAGAAATGCATCTTCACAGCATCATGTAGTAAAATAGACATTATTTCTGAATTCCCTTTGTCAAGTGTTTTATTGAAAATAAATATATAATTCTGGTTTGCTGTTGAATATAAATATATGACGTATACTTTCTGAAAACAATTAATATTCATTTTGTGGTTCATCAGCAGCATCTTATATTAGTGGTATTGTTTTTCATAGGTGTGACTTATGCTGTATCTCATTCCGTACGCACCGTAGTTTGCTTCGCCACAATGCAGCTACCCATAAGCAGCTGCCCATGGACCCTAATGGACAACCCTTTATTCAGAACAATCCCTCCATCCCTCTTGGCTTTAATGATCTGGCTTTCATTGACTTTTCATGTCGCAAATTTCCTCGCATTGCCCAGGTAAGTAGCTCCATTAAACAGTTTTCCATACTATATTCTAAGAAAAAAAAAGACCTATGTTTAGTCATAAAATTCTCATAAAATTTTTATTTAAATCTACAGGTTTGGTGTGAAACTAACCTTCGCAGGTGCACCAGCAAATTTCATCGTTTTGTGTGTGACACCTGTGACAAGGCATTCCCTCTGTGCTCAGCTCTTGACCTGCACAAAACTTCACATGAGACTTCCAGTGGCCACCAAGAGACAACTTCACCCACAGCTATAAAAGATGAACTCCCTGAAGCTGAGAAAAGTAGCTTTATGGACTCTTTAGGTTTACAACACATTTCCCAAGTCAAGCCTGTTATTTCAGAAGAGGATGCCCTGCTGGCTGAGCTAGAGAGCATTCGAGTTATCCATGTGGAGCCTAGTCAGGCCACTGTACCCCAGGAGGCTGGCCCTGTTGGAGGGGTTAGTCTGTCTTTGGTGGATCCAACGACTCTTCATGGTTTGTCCCATCAAGATGCTCTCAAACTACTGTCCCTTCAGCCCTTCCAGACTGGTTTTCTGGTGCAGCCAGATGGTGGTGTGGTGGTAAAGCCTGTTTGTGGTGAATCCAGTATGGAACTTGCTGACATACAGCAGATACTTAAAGTAGCTTCAGCTGCTCCTAGCCAGATTGCACTTCCACCCTTATCAAAGGCACCCTGTAGTGCTGTGCAGTCAGGCTACAAGCAGATGCCTCCACTCAAGCCAAAGCCCTTGGTGACTCCCAGAACCAGCATGGTAGCATCAACCCCACCACCCCTCTTGAACACCCAGCAAGCTTCACTGGGCTGCATCAGCCCCAGCCTTCCACCACCTTCCAGCCACCCTTTAAAAACTGCCAGGGAGCTCTCCTCATCTTCCTCATCTTCTTCCAGCAATAATTCTTCCACGGAGAGGATACAGATGGAGGCTGAATGTATGGGAGATGCTCATACCCCAATGGATATGGATGAAAGGCATATTAAGCAGGAAATGGCCAAGATGGAGGACAACACTGGAAAGAAGGGAAATCAAAAAGGCTCATTTCCTTGCAGATTTTGTGACCAGGTCTTTGCATTCTCCAGTGCTTTGCAGGCGCACATGCGATGCCATCAGGGCATCCTACCCCACCAGTGCAACATCTGCGACTATGTTGCCCCAGACAAAGCAACACTTATCCGTCATTTTAGAACACACAGTGGTGAGCGACCCTATGTGTGCCGGATATGTCATTACCCATTCACTGTCAAGGCTAACTGTGAGCGCCACCTTCGGAAGAAGCACATGAAAAGCAGTCGCAAAGAGATTGAGAAAAACATTAAGTATGTTACCTCATCCACTTCCACAGATGTACTGGAGCAGACTGTGGTCACTGAATCACTTTGCCGCTTTTGTGGGGAGGACCTAAAGACTTTTCGGGACCTACAGATTCACTTGCGCACCCACAATGGTTGCCAGCGAAAGCCATTTGAGTGCAAGCACTGTGGAGCAGCCTTCCTTGCTAAGCGTAACTGTATTCACCATCTTTTGAAACAACACATAGATATCCAAGAACAGGATATTGAAGATCATATAACCCAAAATAGTCCAAACCCATCTATTCTCAGTGGGGTTTCTTCTAGCACCTTGGGGCAGAACGTGGAGGACCTCAGTTTTTACAACGCTGATATGGATCAACCTCTGGACTTCTCTAACAAACGTCGTGGGTGTAGTAGTGGTGGTAGTGTGAGTGGATCACCTGGTATTAAAATTGAACCTGTTTCATATGACTGTTTCATGGAACCCATTGATCTCTCTATTCCTAAGAACCCTGCAAAAAAGCTTAAACAAGATATTGATGTTGCATTGCCCAGGGAGGTTAAGAAAGAACAATCATCAATAAGTATCCTTGCACAGGCTCTACAGACTGATGAGAAGTCCCAAGAGCTTGGCTCCTACCAGCTCCCTGTGGCCCTGACCTCTCTCACTGTTAACACTAATGCTGAAGGAAGAGCATTACGTCTAAAGCCCCTGCTTCCTAAACCCTCCTCTACTTCAGTGAAGGAACTTCCCCCTTTAGCATCTATTGCTCAGATCATCTCCTCTGTTTCTGGTGCCCCTGACCTTCTTAAACGGGAAAACACTAACAGCCTTCATGTGGATTCTGACACAGTTGGAAAGCAAGAATCAACAGATATCTTGTCAGAGGAGCTCTCGCTAAACAGCTCAAAAAAGAGGTCCAGGAAAAGGCCCTCTAGCAGCACATTGAAGGAAAAACCTGTGATGAATGTCACCGACCTAAGTATTGATTTGGAGTCCAGTGGGGAGTTTGCCAGTGTTGAAAGGATGTTGGCAACCACTGATGCCAACAAGTTCAGTGCCTATCTTCAGACGAACACAATGGAGTTAGCAAGAAAAGGAGGCCAGCAGCCAAGTGTTAGTGACGAGAAAGAGGGGAAAGATGAGAAACATCTGCCAGCCCAGCAGAGTGCTCAACCTCAGCAGTCCAAAGGGAAGAAGAATGCATATTCAAGTTCTGTGCAAAAGATGACCTGCCCCTTTTGTCCCAGAGTGTTCCCTTGGGCCAGTTCACTTCAGCGCCACATGTTAACACACACAGGTAAAGTCCTCTGTTTTACATAACAAAAAACACAGGTTTTTCTATTTCCCTACTATTTGACACTTGATGGATGCATATACTTTATTTTCCTGTGCTTCTTTGTAATTTTGGAAACAGGTCAGAAGCCATATCCTTGTCCCCAGTGTGATGCCTTCTTCTCAACCAAGTCCAATTGTGAGCGGCATCTTTTACGTAAACATGGCATTTCCAATCGATTGCTTCGACGCAATGGTGTTATGCCAAAGTCTAAGGATATGGAGGAGGGTTCACCAGAGAGTGCAGGTACTAATAGGAATATTTTGTAGAAATATAAAGCATTCTGTATATCCAAATATATGGATATATATAACATATTTAATTAAATATTAGGTTTGTATGAAAGGACTGTAATGTGTAAAATTATAAAAACAATATATATTTCATCACTATAAAATGGGCCACCTTTAAATTATACAATAAATAGAAATAGCTTGTGTGCTGTGCATAGAAATGTTGTTATGTGTACTAAATATGCCTTGGTGTGGTTAAAAATTCTCTGTAAAGATTCTGAAGTCATTTTAAGGCTTATAGTAATTTGTTAATATATATTCTAGAGAGCGCATCTGAGACGGAGCTTCCCATTGGTGAGGCAATGGATCTCACTAGTTCAGACCCCGAGAAGCATGTTGCATCTGATGCTGAGAAACCTTCACCAGCTAAGCCAACAGAAGCAGCTTTAGCAGAGCTGCTCCCACACAAAGAAACCGAGATAAAGGAACTGGCAGCCCCTGACACTTTAAAGCACAATGATCCAGAAAAAGAGAATGGCGACTGTGGTAGAAATAAGACTCTTGATGTGACCTATCCATCAAAGCCAGTGGACTTCAAGTACACTGAGATTGACCAGTCCACTGCAGTAGAAAGTGGGGTATCCGACAAAGCAACACCCCAGGAGGAGTCCAAATTCACCTGCAAAAGCTGCAACAAGAGTTTCCGCTATGCTGCTACCCTGACCAGACATGAGAAAGTTCACCAGCTAGACATAGCATCAAACTCAACAAATGTACCTCTAAAAGCAGATGATCCAACTGTGCCTTCTGACAGTAAGAAAGCGGTTACAGGAGAGGTAGCAGAGAAATGCATTAAAAAGAGCTCACCTGAAAACGAAGGAACAAGCAGCGTGGTGGAGAGTGGGTCTGATGAGGACAAAGAGGAGAGAAGTGATGAAGAGGGAGCCCCAACTGAACCAAAGAGTGCTGAGGGAGAGCTTGAGAGACCTGTCAGCAAGCCAGACAAGAGGAAAAAGGTGTGCAATACATGTAACAAACGTTTCTGGAGCCTTCAAGACCTGACCAGACATATGCGCTCTCACACAGGTAAAAACAGTACTGAACAGTAATCAACCTTTTATTGGTCTTTAGCATAAAATGTTTGTCTTTATTTCTTATTAAAAGCTAAATCTTTTTGTGTCAGGTGAGAGACCTTACAAGTGCCAGACGTGTGAGCGCACATTCACCCTGAAACACAGTCTGGTCCGACATCAGCGGATCCACCAGAAAACACGTGGGGCACATGGGGAGGGGCCAATGTGTGGGGTCACTGGTGGAGCAGATGAGGAGAGCTTCAGCGGGCGCTCAGCCAGTGAAAGCGAGTGCACGCCTAACAGCACCAATCCACCCTCTGAGAATGAGAGTGAACTAATTGAGACTGTGAATGGAGAACTAACCTCTCAGAACAGAAATAAGGATTGTGCAATTTCTGTACTAACTGACAAGGTTATGGGAAATGAAGAGTTTACACCAACATACCTTAATGAGAAGCCAGGTCCTTTACCAGCAACAGAGGCACCCAAAGAATCTCCAACAGAGGAACAAACCTCGGATTCACTCATCACATCTAACCCGGAGCCGCCAGAGGGATTCCTTCAAGGTTTACTGGAGATCCACACAAAGCCCACTACTGAGCACATTTTGCCCATCTCTGAGCCGCCACTTCTTGGTGTAGAGTAGCAACGCTGTTCTTTGACTGTAGAAAAACATTGTGCTGCAGCAAGAAGCAGTACCAGATAACAAATGTACATTGCAATGAAAAAAGCAATGACTATCCAAGTGCCTTTCTACTTTTTGCTATATCTTTATCAGCATTTATCTTGATCTAAAGTTGATTTTTATAGTATTTTACAACAATGATTAGTATACATTTTTGTTTGTGAAATCCTGAGAGAACTACTTCAAGCAATATATGAACAAATTAGTATATCATATTGTACAGTTCAGTAAGAGCAGAATTGACCTGTAGGAAGCAGGTTTATATCCTTATCCAGCAAAAGCTGAGATTAACAAGAAGACGTATTTCTACTGAGAGGCTTGCATTCAAAAGTACGTAACTGGAATATGCGAAGACGACATGTGCATCAAAGGGCTCCTCCATGGCTTTTCATTTTGATTAATTTGTTTCCTTTAGTACCAGTAGTGCTCCCAGAATAATTGTTTCAACGCAGCTATAAGCTGTGTTGTTCTGGGTATTGTCTTGTGTAGGCTTTTTTTAAAAACAGCCAAGCAAAGATCTAAGGGTCGTCTTTGGAAAGGTATTTAAGTACCATCTTGTAAGGTATATGGGCAATGTTTGCCCCAAAATGGGTGATGGTTGTCTAGCTGTGCCGATTGTGATGTCCTTAGTGAGCATTGGTGTCTGTTCTTTTGCACAAAAGGATATGAAATGCTGTGTTGTTAACCTGAGGTCTATAGGTTGCTTTCGTCAAAGACAAGTCTCAGCTACATACACAAAAATAAAGGCAAACGACACAATTAAATACAGAAAGCCCTCGAGTATGAAATATGATGTATTTGACAAAAAAAATAAACTGTGTACCTGTGTCCAGGGTTAACGTCTTCCAAAACCATTAATTTGTTAGCCTCACACTTCTTTTTCTGAGCTTTAGGGAGGCGCGTCACTTTCTGCTGGGCTTGTGAATTAGAATTCATGGTGTACTTGAACACTGCTGTCGCCCTGCTGCCTCCTGTCAGGATGTAGTCCTGCAGCACTCCTCAGCGAGGAGGATCCATGTCAATCACCTTCTTTCGTAGTATTGGATTTCTTTTTGACCTCTCAGTTTTACAAACTGGCTTTATAAAGAAACCTCAGAAACAAAGCAAACCTCATGGGCATGGAGACTGTTTGAAATCTATAAGTATAAGTCTCCTGATTCTCTGGAGCAGCCATCTACAGAATTTGATGACTGTCACACTGCTGGTGTTTCATGACACGACGGAGAAGAGAGGGCGATGTAATGAAATGGAGTTTGAACCAATGCTGGGTTTGTTGAACAGGAGATGGAGAGAAACTTGTTCCTGATTGGATGTAATTGCATCCTTTAAACACCAGGCCATGTTCACCCTCTAGTGGTGAAATCAAACATTTATTCTCAGGCATGAGTCTCAAAAGTATTGGATGAACTTGAATGCAATTGCAATCGTTTTCTCAATCTGTGTATTGCAGGACTTCTGCTTCTCCCGATGCCTTTTCCTGGGTTCATATGAGTGTGTTTTGTGTTGGTTGCATGCAGAAGTGGGTGGTTACTCTCAGACTGTTTTTAATGTATTTATTGTGACCCAGAGCGGGTGAAGTAAATGTGGAGAAGCCATGTATTAACTCAATTATGCTGCATAAACAGATAATTAAAATTTAATAGGTAGCATCCCAGCTTTGATTTGGGGCTTTGATAACAATAATCACTTTTCATCTGAAAGCTTTATGTAGACCTCTGTATGTATTTTATAAAATGTGTGGTCTTTCTGTTATCTTTATTATTTTTATGATTGATGATTTCAGTTTGAGTGATACAACTTGTTTTCATTGATATATTCTTTGTGTATAAACTGTGAAATTTTGACTTTGTTATTCTGCTATGGATGAAATTTTAGTTTTGCATGATAACCTTTTTATGTTGTTCAGTTATAGTTTTTTTTTTTTTGCTGTTATTGCCCCACCTGCCGGCCCCACTATCACACTCTCAGGGTTCTTGCATAAAGGCTTTCTCAAATCAGTTTTCCCAAATTGCAAGCTTTTCCCTCCACCTTTGATTTTTGAATACATTGATCCATCATTACTTTTAGCACTTGACTGTGAATCCAGATTAACAGGGTGGAGTTATTAAATCCACATTCCTTTCATGGATTTTCTACGTTCTATTATTCTTTCCAATTTTTTTTAGTTCAATCTCCCTGTTTGGAAAAATAGACATCTGTCACTGTGTGATTTGATGACCGATGTAAAAGGGAGCTTTGTGTCGCTGCTACATCCCCAAAAATAATTCTCCTGGACTTGAATGGAATCAGAATCCCCAGAACATTTTTGGTACACTACTCTCGTTCTTTAAATAAGTGCTTCAGAATCAGAGATGTAAGCTGTTCTGTATCAAAACTATTCAAGCAATAAAGATGTAATTAAACAGAACATGGCACTGTCTGTAGGTTGTTCCATGGGTTAAATTCTTGTGTATGTTAAGAAAACAGGTTAACAGTTACTTCTATAACATTTACAACGTGAAATATGAACAAATGCGTCACATTCGAAAATCACCACAGCAGGTTCAGAGACTGTGTGTGTTCTTGTGGTGCCAGCAGCCAATCAGCATGATGTCATTGTCACATTTTACTTCACTGCATCATTCATAATTTAATTTACATCTGACCAAAGCCAAAGTTTTTACTGACATCATTCATTTTGTACTTGGATGTCATCTATTAAAGTTAATGGAGGAGCTGAAGAGACTGCAACAGCCTTCACATCATCCATTATATCCTCTGACTTGATGTTTTGAACAAAACGTAACACTATCAGTGCATTAATGTAAATTTGTTATGTAATTGCATATCATTGTATTTGTGTATAATGTTGAAATGAAATTAAAAATAGAAGCATATATCTAGAGACATATATCTTTTTTATTAGATCATCACATAAACATTAATGAAAGGTAATGTAATTATTAATGTAATTATTCAATGTTACATTAATATACATTGTTTGTTACATTATAAATATACTTAAGTAATTTTAGACATTCAAGTTAGATTTGCAAAAGGTTTATCAGTAAAGCTGACACAAAGACTTTCAAGGTCAGAATGTTTCCAATGTAAAAACATGATCATCTTTCACTTTAGGAATGTGAGAATCAGTATTTATTAATATACATATTGTACCATTTGTTAATTCAAATTTCTCAAATGTTTTGTTTTCAACCCAAAATGCAGCTGTAATCTGTTTATCACCACAGACAATTATTTTCATAAAACGTTTACCGCAGAAATCTCTAATTGTTCTTGTCTACAGGCCTGCAGAGTTTAACTCCAGACTACAACACACCTGCCTGGTTGTTTGTAGCATTTCCAAAAACCTTGATGAACTGGTTCAGGTGTGTTTAATTAAAACACACCTCTGCAGATCACATTAGTAACCTCTAGTTTACAGGCAAGCTAGCTGGAGGGTAAAAGCAGTTTGCTACCTTAGTAGTAACACTCTCAATCACCGGCGTCACTCTGGTTATGCATTACACTCCTGTGGGTAAAATTTACATACATCTGCTGTGTACAAAGCTTTACAATTACAGTGCTGGTAAGTGGTCTTACAATTATGTATGTTTAAGTGTTATGATTATACCATAGAAGTAGCATTTTTAAAGTATAGTTAAATGGAATATGCATTATTTACTGTCAATGTGTTTCCCATATACAAATGAAGGGTGAGTTTAAAATATTTTTGTGAGGCAACTGACAAGCAATGAAGAGGTTCATAAACCTTAAAAAGGTTATGAAAGTAATAAATAAAAATCCTTTAAGCCAAAACTCAATAATATGTATAATAGCAGAACACACATTTGAGGCTCCAACAGGGAATAAATCACTTATCATTTGTGCTTGTACAATCAAAGAAACAAACATGACATTAAAAAGGTAAATGTTGTGTTTTCCGTGTGAAAAAAAACAAATTTTTTCAAAAACTTTCCATGAGAAATTGCAGGACGAATTTATTGGTAAACATTGTTTGATTATACTGTACAGACAACATTAAATTCTTCTCACTGTGTCTTTTGCTATGACACCAAAACAAAAACTATTTGCCACTTGGTTCATAATAGTTTAGTGTGTTATAAGACCGCTGAGTTAGTGCTGACATACCCAGACATACAACAGCATATATGAGATGACAATGCAAAGGTTGAATTTGATGGCATTTAAACACATTTCTTGATGTACAATGAAGTTTGTCTCTATGAAACCTTCAGTTTTGAAGGGTTTTGAAGGGCTTCAAAGGGTGGGTTCTGGCTAATTATCTCCACCTATTTGAGATGTAAAGGAAAACTTCAATACAAACCTTATATATTTTTCATGTAGTTTTTTTAAAAGTTATACTTACCGTAGTCATCATCAGAGTCTGGTTCTTGCTTGACCTGTACAGCTGTGCTGGATTGCCCTACACCAACAGTAACCTTCACAACTTCCTTTGTTATTGGTATATCCTTCCTATCTGAAAACATTCCAGTTTAGAAAAGTATGTTCAGTGGAACACTGTTATAAGGGCTAGAAAATGTTAAAGTGACAGTTTGCCCACAAATGAAAATTTAGTCATCATTACTCACCATCATGTTGCTTAAAAAAGGACTGACTTTTTACTTCAAAGCACAAATGGGGATAGTTCAATTAATATCTGTTTGGGTTTTTTATTAAAAATTGTGTGATTTTTAAGCCATGTCCGAGGTGAAATGATTTTGTGTATAATAACCAACTTCAGTTTGTTGTTTACACAAAGCTATAATATAGATTTAAAATAATGACATTAATAATGATTATATTTTCTGTTGTTAAAAGTAGTTTTTTTAGGCAACCCAAATCTCTATTCACTTTTACTGCAGAGTAACATTCAACAAGTATCTTCAATTTGTGTTTTGTAAAAGGAGTCATACTGATCACAGAGTACAAGAATCTGGTGTGTTGCTGTAGACTTACCAGCATGCATCACTCGTAGGTGTTTTTTCATGGATGATGAATGAGCAAAGAATTTAAGACATATTGGGCACTGGTAAGGCTTCTCTCCGGTGTGACTTCGCAGATGCACCGATAGATGTGCGAACTGTCTGTAACTCTTCTTACACTGCGGACATTGGTAAGGTTTCTCTCCAGTGTGAACCCTCTGATGTACTGCCAAATCTTTTGCTTGGCCAAAACTCTTCCCGCATTCAGAGCAGTCTAACTTAGGCTTGTTCTCTTTGGTGTGAGTACGCAGGTGGACCTTGAGGTGTCCCGCCTGACTGAAAATCTTACTACATATCGGGCACTCATGCTTTTCTTCTGTGTGAGTCCTTCGATGTAGAACCAGGCTGCTGGGGTGACTGAAGCTTCGCTCACACTGTGAGCACTGAAAGAGTTCATCACCCTTGTCATAATGATGGCGACGCTGATGTCGTGCGAGATCAGACAGTTTGACGAATCCTCTGTCACACTCAGAGCATTTGTGAGGTCTTTCTCCTTCGTGAACGTATCGTACATGTTTCCTCAAGCCTCCTGCTTGAGTGAATGTCTTCTGACATAGACAGCAGGTGTGAGAGATTCCTATAAAGGGAGGATATAGGGTGAAACTTGTTTTGCTCTTTGACCTAGCAAACGGTTATAAAATACTATTACTTTGCAAAGCATGAAGGAGTATTCCTCAAAGGTCTTTTTGTCACTTAACATAACTAAGATTTGACAACTTGCTTCCATTACAAGGCATTTATTTAATATATGAATGTTATGATTGCACATTTTGCATACTACATAGTGCTCAGTTTTCAGAAACTGTGCATATGTAGTCTATGTTGTTGTCATCTTGTCATCAAGAGTTTTTTTTTTTTTATCATGGCTTAAGAGGCTAACAATCATTGCATTTGACTATTAATATAATGTTCATTACAACAGACATATAAATAGGTAGATAAATATCACAATACCAATATCCATAGAAAGTGTCAGTTCAACTACTGATTTAGCTAGGAAGCCAAAAGTATTATGACAGATGGATCAAACTTGGCCACCTCAAAATGTCTTACCTGAATGATGCTCTTGATGCTTTTTCAAACTGGCTTCAGAGATAAACATTTCATCACACATTGAACACTGGACAGGGTTCTCGCCTGGGTGCCCACTCTGGTGGGATATCAGGTTTCTCCTCCAGCGAAAACTCAGGCTACACTGAGAGCACTTGTAAGGTCTTTCTCCTGTGTGTATTCGCTGGTGAATTTTAAACATACAGTGCTGACTGAATCTCTTTCCACAGTGAGAACACTCAAATGGTTTCTCTTGTGAGCCAACTTTCTGGCCATCTGTTGATTCCGCCTTTCTACGTTGTTTCTTTGTGGAACCTTCTGGAAAACACAGAATCAATAAAGAAGTCCAGTGTATTATGTATAGTGTCCACATAATGTTTACAATGCAATGTTACGCCATAGCCACTGATATATGCTGCAGGTGGCTATGGATATCTCTGTAGCACTAGAGATAAACATTTATTGCCCTTATTTTCAGGAGAAAAACTGCACATTTAATTGCATTAAAAAGTGAACATGTGAACATCTTCTAAGAACATCTATTAAATGTTGATTGAAAATAAGTGTACATTTCAGAGAGACAAGGTTGTTCTTTCAACTTACTCTCGTGGATTTGCATGTGAGCTCGCAAGAAACTGGGGCGGCCAAAACCCTTAAAGCATATAGGGCAATTGTGTGGCCTCACTCCAGTGTGAATTTCCAGATGTTTCTTCAAGTCCCCAGGGGTATAAAAGCTTTTACTGCACACAAAGCACAGAAAAGACCTCTCTCCTGTGTGAGTTTTAATGTGCACGACCAGAGCGGATCGTTGCCGAAAGCTTTTGTTGCAGGTGGGGCAGTTGTAGGGCCTTTCACCTGTGTGAATTCGCTCGTGTTGTAACAAACCCTGACGGCGACCAAACTTCCTCCCGCAGTAAGAGCAGGGGAAGCACTTGCCCTCTGTGTCAGCATGCTGCTCTATTGAAGAAACCAAATCCATGAAAGCCATTACCAACAGTCTACTGAGATCACAGAAGTGCATATCCATTAACTGTTAAAGTGTGTTTTCAATAACAGATGTGTAAATAATGGTTTTAACATATTTCATTTGAGTGTATATATTTCTATATATTGAATATATATACATTTTGTAAACAGATCAATCTGAAACAAAAAAAATCTATTTTCAAGTATCATTGTATCTTTTCACAATCTAACTATGTAATATAACTATTTGAAATGTTTGTTACCAGGTGAGTACAACACCAATTTAAGGGTTGACAAAGCCATCATTAAAAAAAAAGTTTTAGCAATGCTTATATAGCACTGAATACAGGCAGCTCTCTTACCTGGATGGAATATGAGTTGATGTCTTTTCAGGGATATTAGCAGAGAGAAGGATTTGTTACATATGACACAGTGGTATGGCCTTTGATGTCCTATTGTCTCTGAACCGGAACTGTGATCAGCATTGTGGATTTGGTCATTGAGATTCAGCGGCTGACTGAATGTGCTCTCAGTCTCTGAGGAGCCTGATTGAGACGTCAGGATATGGGTCTGCTCACTGGAGGGCTCCTCTGTGCTCATTTCTATAGAAACATATCAGATAATATTATGCATCAAAATATATTAGGATATGCAGGATATTTAAGATCATAGAGCTATCTAACACAAAAGATCCAATTAATAAAGAATAAAGTGTATAAATGTATAAACAATTGGTATTAAATGACAACTCTCACTTATTAGTCAAACAAGTATTTATTATTGGGTTCTTCTCATGTTAAGCTGGTCAGGCTTTTATAAGAACATGGTAGCTGGTTTCTTGCTAATAAAAGATGAGTTGCCAAATGAGTTCTAACCACCATGACCGATATGGTCTACCAATGGTCTATAAAATGGTCTATAAAAATCAAGTCCACCAGCTGTCAGTCTAGCTGATCAATTATCTAGACCGGTTCAGGTAAGAACAACTAAGTTCGAATCCATGCGACACCAGCTGCTATGTGAAGCTTGTATTATCTCACTCATACAACATTAAAACTGGCTTCCTGCATTTGCTGCTATTGAGAATAATTCACTATAAGACATTGTCTTACTGTCTTCAGAAGCTCCAGGGTTCTCGGAAAGCATTGCTGATAGGTTTGATGAAGCAGAACCACCATCGACTCTTTCCCCATCATTCTGTTCTCCCTCCTCCTCCTCAAGATTAAACACATCAGCTCCATCCTCAATTTCACCCTCATCATCAATTTCATCTTCTTGTAGCTTGTTCCGATGAGACCGCATATGTGCTTGCAAGGTACTTGGCCGAGCGAAGCTTTTAGAGCACAGGGGACAACTGTGTGGTCTCGCACCGGTGTGAGTTTCCATATGTGTCTTCAGATCTCCCGAGCCGTAAAAGCGGCGGGGGCATACGAAACACTGGAAAGGCTTTTCTCTGGTGTGAATTTTTCTGTGCACAATCAAAACAGAACGTTGCCTAAAGCTTTTGTTGCACACGGTGCAGCGGAACGGTCTCTCTCCAGTGTGAATTCGCTTATGTTGCTCCATGTCTTGATGTTGTCCAAACATTTTTCCGCAGTAAGGACAGGTAAACCGATTGCGTTCGGCAACGCTCAGGTGTTCTGTTTAAATAAATTATTAAACATCAGTGGTTTCAATGATGACATACATATGGAAATAGTATAAAGTATTGTGCAAGTATAGCACATCACTATGCAATACGATCAGTGATTTAACTACTATTTGACGTAAAATAGCTACTTTTGAGCAGTAGATGGCGCTGTCACAAAAACATCCTAAAATTCCTCACAATCTTTTTTGTGATTAATGCATATTAGACTGTCAGATACAGCAGTTGCAAAGGAGATCCTTATAAGAATGGGACACCCAGTCCCATGTCCATCACAGGGCTACCAGTGCACATCAAATGCACATGGCCTTACATCATTTTATTTCAGTAACTTTCCTGTTTGTACAATACATACTGCCTGTTTGGCACCTAGGCCCAGATATATGCAGCATAAACTGACTACAATGTTTTAAAATATCAAAACGTCTACTTGGTATAAAGAAAGGATGGAAGTATATGCCCCTTTTCCAGGAAGTAAACAAATTTCTGTATAACATAACCAGGGGTGTTATACAGGGGTTTTAATTTACACTAAAATGACAAGTTACATTCATCTTACCCGGATGAGCAACACGTTGATGCTTTATCAGAGAGAATGAGACAGAAAATGTCCGATCACAAAATGTGCAGTGGTACGGTCTCTGACCCGTATGATGAGTGCGATGTTTTTTAAGGTTCACCGCTTGACTGAAATCCTTTCCATTGCCTGAAAAGCAATGGTAAGGTCTCTCTTCAGCGTGAACATGCAGATGGTTTTGAAGCTTGGCCTGTTTGTGAAATCTCTTTCCACAATAATTACACCGGTGTGGCTTATCTTCATCCTGAGTGGAAAGATCTTCTTGAAAAGGGTTTGCTGTTTCAATGCCTAGAAGATAAAACGACATGAAAAGCCATGAAAGATACAAGCTCCTTAAAACGCAAACATGAAGAACACTGAGTGATGACGGAAGTAAACTTTTGAAAATTTTTGACTTCGATTATCATACTATATTTCTTGATGGACTAAACTCACCTTTTTCAACAGAGAGTGGAGAATCCTGAGACACTACAGATAAAGGAGATGCAGCTCTCTCAGTCACTTCATCTTGACTCTGGACCTTGTGTTCAGAGGTCCATTCATCACTGGTAACATCATCCACAAGCTGTGGAGAAGGTGATTCGCTATCTCTGGTGGCATCCGTTTGCACACGTTTGTGTTGATCTTCTGAGGCCATGTTTAAAGCATTTAAATGGTTCAAGTCATCTGATTCAGCCAAGGTTTGATCAGGAGATACAAGTGCTGAGAGATGCGCAAAGCTGTTGACACAGTCTGGGCAGCGATGAGATATCTCTCCTGTGTGAGTCAACTCGTGTTCCTCCAGCTGACATGCAAAATTTTTACCACATTCAACGCAGATCAAGCATTTTCCCTCCGTACTAACTTCCTGACCTGCAAACAGAAAATAAAATGAGAAAACACTTCAGCGCTAACATAGATATTGTTGCTTTAAGAATTGTATTTTCATTTTTAATTAACAGTTTAACAACTGTCGAGTGAATTTAATCTGAGGTAAGTGCTGATTTCTGTATTTAATTTGAAATTATTACACAGACCCATGTTAATTGTTTCAATTTCTAAGCTCAGGTGTGAGGAATAGTAACACAGATGCTTGCTTTAGCAGTTATTTACTGAACATTGTTGTTTTATAATAGCAGTAACACTTTGTAATCTTAAGTAGGCATGAATTACAGTGATTTTTACCACAGTTAAAAGGGTTTTGGGCTCTCCACTTTATGCTATACCTAACAAAACTATTCACCCATGGTAAAATCATTATTGCTGCATTGTCTCGTGGTCCATTGATTTAGTCTTTGATTTGGTAAGTGGTAACACTCTGTACCTTGATGAAAAGCACGCACATGTCTTCTCAAAGAAGATAAGAGGGCAAAGTTTTTCACACAGATTGTGCAGTGAAAGGCCTTCGCATCCGTATGAACGATCTGATGATTCTTGAGGTCTCTTTCACGGGTGAAAGTCTTTCCACAGGCCAAGCATTCAAAAGGTCTCTCGCCCGTGTGAATCCGTACATGTTCAGATAGGTGTTGTATGCGAGAGAAAGTCTTCCCACATTGAGAACACTGATAAGGTCTTGTTTTGACTGAAGAACACTGTTTCCTTGCATGGTCATCTGTGGTGGTATTTGAAAAGGAAAATGATATAATGTAAGCATTACAGTATCTCTACAAATGCACCCATTTATTTGAAGATGAACAATCTACTGATTACACACTTTAGCTCAGACGATACAATGTAACAAGCTTTCATCTGAGTAGCTGATTGTATTAAAAAACATTGCATTGAAACAAATATTGTCTGTCTGAAAACAAAGTCAGCTGTCAATAGTCATTTGGTTTCAGGTACATGGCATCTAGTAAGATATCCAGAAATCACCAGCAGAATTGTATTTTGTTTAGTTTTTCTGACTTACACCTGTGAAACAGTGTTTATTAATTACATTACATTTTCTACTATTACATATTCTGGTGTCTTTTGTACAACCATTCGCAGAGACTGTTGTCCTGACTCCACAAGACTGCGATTAATCAAGATCAGACCCAGAAACACTTAACATAAAATAATCACCAGAGTCAGTTTACTGTCATTTCTCTGGTACATGGTAGAACAACTGAAATACTGTTTGGGGAGCAATGGTGGAGAACGCTGTACTTCACAGAACTTTATCATCGTGTCAGGCAGGTCTAGGTACTAAAAGCAGTCAAGAACTAGACATTTTACCCAAAGTGACATGTAAGACATTCATTCCGAACCAGTAACCTCCCAGTAAACAGGCCCACAGTGTAACAGCTTGGAACCTTAAAAGCTCCTGCATTCTCACCCAGTTCAAATGAATAGTCTGATGGGTGTAAATTAAAGCTTTCCTCCACCTCGACTAAATCAGACTCATGTTCTCCAGTGCTACACCCATCCGATGGAAAAAAACCCACTTCCTCTGGGTCTCTGTGTGACTTCATGCTCAGATCCATGTTTTCCCCAAAACCTACATTGGAAAAACATAGTCTTTACAGGAACATTGTTACATGTATTATTTCTAACATAACATATTATGGTAATTTCACATTTAAAACATATAATGGCACTGAATAAAACCATATTCACGTACAATAGTATTTGCATGGTATTTATACTTTAAATAACAACATTGTAACATTAACATTTAAATAACAACATCTCTGTGTTAAGTATTCTGAGGTAGAACTATAAAATAATATATTATAACATAATATAATAACAATTCTTGACTTATGCCTTGATGCCCCTACATGTCAATAACCCAAAGCTGGAGGTTGAAATGTTTTCTTTAGCTGCATTAAGCTGCAGTTAAATGTCAACACAAAGCCACAGTGACGCATGATTTAACTCTCAGGCACACGAGGGAGAGAAACAGACATTAGTCACGTCACTACTCAGAAAAACACATGTACAGTTAATACAGAAGCAGCCTCACCTTTCTTGTGTCTCATCAGTAGATCATCATGCACGTCCACACTCACTAACAATCCGGAAACGATAAGAGTTATAATATAAGAGTCATCTTTTCAAAATAAAAGCACAACCACAATAAGGGTTGTGCTTTTTATACACAATAAGTGTATAAAACGTTTGCTTGAATTATTTCTTCTTATTATTATGTCTTAAAACTGTCTAAAGGTCATAAGGGGCAGAGAGAAACTTTGTGGGATTGGTCAGAAATCTTTTTCAGGATAAGACTTTTAACAGAATAAGTAAATGTTTGAGTCCAACACTGCCATCAGTGTTTTAATTCATTGAAATTAATTTATACAACCATGATTCACTGAAAATGTCTTCTATCATTTATAAGCCAGTCCATTTGCATTTTGTTTAGACACAATTGTAATGACAATGCTAGAAAAGTAGAAAATCCCATTTTTCCAAATCTGCTTGGACCCCAATAATTGCCCTTGC
>JBAJNP010001460.1:0-20610 GCA_036877545.1 Yasuhikotakia modesta
TAGTAACAGCATGAGCTCAACACTAAGTACAAGATACTTGATTGTTTACTGTGTCCTGTTCCCCTAACACTCCGGTTATGCGTCCGCACTGCATCTATGTGGAGTCAAACTGGTTTATTTCATAATCCAAACATCTCCATAATCCAATTGAGAGTGAGGGCGGCCGTACCAACAGACCAGCCATGAAAACAGGCTTAGCGCTAAGCATCATTATAGGCCCTATTACAACAATAATAACAAACGTAATATGGTTTTATGATCTTCTCATCCTTCCATCTGTCTCCCGCCTGCCTCCTGCCAGGGAACTGCCCTTTCCATCTCTGCCATCTGGACTCAGTAATGTATCTCTAACTCGCATTCTGCTTCTATGTCAGTTTCTCTCTTTGTCATCCTTTCCTGACAGCTGATATTGTGCTTTTAAAGGGACAGCACACCGAAATATGAAACCACGGTTATCATTACTTATGTTGTAATACATCCCATATGTTGTTTTGCAATACATAAATATGTACACAGTTCTTGGCAAACAGTGATAAAAAACAGTCTGTGGCTTTTGCATTATATTCAAATCTGAAAAAATAAACAATTTAAAAATGTAAAAAAGATGGTGAGAAAATAATAGAAGAGAATGTTAAAAAACAACACATGGCTATTTAGTTATTTTAATTTAATGTACGATGTATCATTGCAAAAATCATATTTGCATCTGTTTGTAACAGTCAAATAAATTCAAAATATTTCAAAGCACTTAAATGTCTATTCACTGCATAATTGAACATAATAATGAGAGGAAATAGCTTGGATTCTTCTAGATTCTTAAAGGACATCACGCCTTACATTTATTCACAGTATTTAAAGGTACCATGGGTAATTTTTGAATCCACTAGCAGCATCCAAACGCTCAATTCAAAACGAACCAGATCATTTGCTCGCAAATTAGGCATCAACACTCTTCAACCCACTAATGTCTTACAGTTGTCTCTGCGCATTAAGAAAAAACTATTTTAACACAGAAAATTACACACTTCACCTTTAAGAGAAAATTGCTAGTCATTTTGAGACTGTAGGCCATGACTTAAAAACATCCATTAGAACACATTAACATTTGGTGGTATTCAGTTGAGGATACGTTGTGGTGTTGTGACACGTATTAAACTGAGAGCCCTAATGATAAAGAAACAGATAATATATGAGGTATCAGGTGTAGGTAAATTATGCCATGACTCAGTCTAGTTTTACACACACACAGAGAACTAGGTGAGATGGCAAATCGCAAGTTGTGATTCCTTTTATTCTCATCGCTGGAGTCGCAGGGGAGCTACAAGGGCCCTTTAAGGCAAAGGTTCACAAAGACGAAAAACATCACAGATCGCACATTGGAATGCCAGGCAACACGGTTCGGCTCTGTCTGGAGTTAAATATTCATGCACGTGTGCGTCATGTTTCTGTAAGAACCTATCCAGCTTTGGAAATTGTCCACACGTTGTTGAAAGTGAAACATCATGCAAAGTGAAATGTATGTGAAAATGAAATGAATAATTAAAACCCCAGTTCCCACCAAACATCTAAATCTTAAATATGCAAACAAACTTAAATTTGTGGTTCATTTATAAACGGCACACTGGGTTTGTTTAATAATAACAGACGTGTCAATATAAGCTTGTGGAGTGAGTTCATAAGCTAACAGGTGAACAGACAACAATGGCTACTAATTTTAGAATTAAAACTATATATTTGTATTTTTATATTCCGGCACTATATACAAACACCTCATTCATGTGCAGAAATGCTTCTCTCTCTTCATATGATTAAAACACTTGCTTGCTCAAACACATTTGGTTGTGGAGTTCACAAATGTTATGAGGTTTCCACATTCAGACTTAATAACCAGATTTAAACTAGACTAGAGTCATGTTTTGTGTGCCTTAAACTACCTCCTCAAAAAAAAAAAAAGAGATAAAGATTTCTGCATTTGTTCCATTTAATTAAACCATCATCACTAATAATGGCAGATACGGTTACTGTTAAATGTAGCAGCAATGACATTCACGGCACATTTCATTGTCTAAAAGTTTTACAGTTTGCTGTGCTGAGAAATTTAACTTAATGCTGATAAACTTCAGCATTCGTCATTATAATAAAAGTCGATTTGTGGAAACTAAAAATATTTCATGCACTATTAAATACAAAACAAAAAAATAAGTGGAAACGAATCTCTAATAATCCTAAAAGTTACTACAGCACCTTCATCCCAAACGAGGATGAGAAATCATATTCATTGCATTTGAATCGGAACCAATTCACTTCAAAGCAAGTGTGTTCACACTGAGCCACTGCCACAAAAGTGAAAATGAAACGAGGAGTGAAGCCGCTTCAGGCTCAGAGGAAATGGACAGGCTTGTCACATACCCTGCATGCATTGTTACACGTCTTTGAGAAAAATGCCATGAAACGCACTGTTATTTCCCTTAGGGTCTCAACCTTTACAGACACCCACACTCCACACACTTAGACCATTACTGTCTGTGTCTCAGTGTCACATTGAACCGCAGCAAAATCTTGGCCCATCAGAGAGGCTGCACACACGAGCAGAAGCCTCTCACGAGAGCAAAGGTCAAAGCCTGTATGATCTGGTGAGACTAATATCAGTTCCTGCTTATGTCGGTCTGTATAGACAGCGCTGCTAATTGACATTATCCTCTGCATACAAGACGCAAACACAAATCTGTTCTGTCTCCAGAGTCAATAGCTATTATAGGGCTGTGCTTTTAAACAAATTAATTGATCTGGTATTACATTACATTCATATTACATTTACAATTATGCATTTGACAGATGCATTTTTTGGGAATCGAACCCCCAAATTTGGGGCACTAACACAATGCACCACCAGATAAGCTACAGGAACACAACTGAATATTAGCAACTGAAATAGATGTTAAATTGTATCTGGGACATTATTATAGCTTTTGGTGGAAATCTTGCATGAAGGTCCTCTTTATTTCTAGAGGGCATGTGTAATATTTCACTAATGGAAACAAAGGCTGTGAGCGCTAGACATACAGACTGTTCAATGGGTTGTACTTGGACACAAATAACATCTTTCAAAACAATTTCTACACAGCAAATTGCCCTGTACTGTAGCTGCTGAGGTCATCTGAAACGAAACGGCAAAGACGCGTTCAAGGTGTCCTGCCATTATAAATTGCACTGGGTTTATTACCGTAAACCCACTGCGAGTAAATCAGAAGCCTTGTAAATTCGCTCATTAACTTCTAGGAGACGTTTGTTTAATGTGCCTGGGTTCATTTGCAGTTTGTGTGCCAACAAAGTATGAATTAAAATCATTGTTTACACTACACAGCACATGATACAATGTCGCAAGGTTTTAAATGTTGGAATTAATTGACAATATTATTACTTAAAGCAATTAATTTGCACATTAAACTATAACAGAAGACAGTATGGAGGAGATGACTATAGGTAACATCTATAAGAGCCGTTTATAGGTAGACTTTACACTAAACAGTGTTAGTTGAAACACTGTTAGTTGAAACACTGTATGGAGTCAACACATTGTTTATCCGAAGGGTCTGACAACTTTTGATAAAACAAAAAAAAACTACAATGTCATATATAATATTTTACAAACTAAATCACTATATTTCTCACATAGCCTCATTTTCACTTAATAGCAACAAAAATAATTTCACTATACAAGTGTATTAGCAACCAAAACAATTATCTATTAGCATATCATGCTAGTAGATATTATGCAAGTGTGATTTCAGGATAAACCTTGAAATCTCTTGTGAGATACAGTTCACTGAAATTTTCTAGTCTGAAACTGAAAATAAAGTTTTGAAAAGGGCAAGCCCCTTTAATAATGGAAATATTTAAACACTACAGAATGTACTTTTACTTCAGCTGCTGTGAGTGAAAAGCATGAAATTGTCTTGCAGCCAAACCCTGCACTACCTCTCTCTCTGTTTTTTTAATATTCTGCTTTCTCACTGTCCGTTTCATTCCTGCAGCCCCATCAGTCTGGATGCTGCGCTTGCTAAAAGTCTCTGTGCCAATTGCCTCATGTGACAGAAACACTTTGTGCAGACTTTGGAACGAAGAGTGGAGAAAATGGAACGTTGATCCGACCGCGTCAACCAATGACAGACATGACAACTGAAAGAGTGACCGTGAGGGTCTCGTAACGACCAATAAAACACATGCAAAACTGTGGGCACAATGAAACTGTGTGCAAACGGAAAAATGGTGTCACATCGGTTTCCGGGCTACTGTAGAGAGAAGTGGGCAGCTGGACAGTGTAGTGAGTTGAAATCTCTTTCTTGCCCAGCGGGGTTCTGGCAGTGACAGGCCTGCAGGCTGGATCAGTGGGTTTATCTCTGAGGGCTTCAGTGTCAGTCACCCTCCATCATCACCGCCTGAAAGCGCTTCAAAGAGAACCAGTATCAGAACTGTGGTTTAACCAGCCATTAACAGAGAAGGTCCCACAGCTGAGTGACGTTTGCAGACAAAAATGTAATTCCAAAAGCATCAATTAAAAATTTTAAATATTACTAATTTAATAATAAATTATTTCTCATTTGTATTAAGACAATACTGACTAGTAGCCTAACTACTCTCCCAAAACATCATTCCAGAACAATTTGTAGTGCTAAAAAATTCTCAGCATTTCAACATTTTAAAGCAGTATACATGATTATTACTTACACAGCTGACAAAAGTTTGAATGCAAAAGTTTTTTTGCATTTATATTTCAGTTAAGTTGTGAAATCATTTTAAATGTAACACTAACATTAGAGAAACATTATAAAAGCTGTGACACTTCTGTTTTCTGTGAAAAAGCGGCACAGCTGGTATCAACCTACTGTCAGTATGTGACACAAAACAACACTAGTGTCACACTCTCTTATAAACTCGCCTGCTTCTCTCAGACAGCCTGAACCCACTAAAACTCACATGAAAAAGACGAGAAAGGCTTATTTTCTCAGAATCGCTTCTAATATGCTCAGTTTACCTCCAATGAAATCATTTGATGGTTTTTGGCATTTTCAGGAGCAAATGATCAAGAACAATGCAGAATGTTTGTTTACTGCCTGCATCGCTAGTCAAGGCATGGCTAGTCACGACACTGGTTTCAAAAATAAACCAGAGTTTCCTGCTTCCTAAGTGTTGTGCTGTTTGTCACTGCTTACTGTGAGACTGTGAAATGAAAGCAAGCATGTTGACACTGTCTGACTGACAGCTGAAGTACTGGGTGGCAGTGTGTACTCTAGTATACTACTGTAGCTACTACATTGTAACTTTATAAAGTAAAATCCTAGGTCAACAGAAAACTACAAGCAAAAACAGGTAGGTTGCATGAATACTTAACACTTGACTTTCCCAGACATTCTATACATTTTTTTAAATGATCAGTTCTTGCAGAAAAATTTGTAGAACTTTCAACATTTGACATCTAAAAATTCTTTAAAACATCATTCTTCTTGTTTTAAAATTACAGAATAAAAAATGTAAATGTTTGAATAGTATTTATCAACAATGTTTTCATAACCAAACATTTTAAAAAACTGGATGCTGTGAACATTCATAGCTATTTTAAAATCTAAAACATTTCTGTTACTTAATGGAAATGTTCTTGCAACCTAAAATTGTTAGCTGGGTTGGTATAAGATCAGCTGTTGGGTTTGGTACCAAACGCATACTCAGCATCTCAGTTCATCTGTCAGGTTCAGACATTCATAAGGTCAAGTTTAGACAACACTTCACCATATCCCATAATCCCTTTCATGCTCCAAATCCAGTCAGCAGATTTCAGTGTGTAAAGTCTTATTTCATGGCTGTGAAAACAGCAATACATCTTCCATTCTGTCTCTCTCTATCCATTTATAAAACACAGGGACTACATCCCAGAACCCTGTCATCTGTTGATGGCTAGGCTGTTTCTCTAGACCCCTACAGGCAAGTGCTTTGACTTATATGGCCTTAAATTAAGCCCCAGCAAGTAAGAAACCAAGATCTAGCTTTGTGCAGCACAGCAGGTAAGACTTTCTCTCTCCACACAAAGGTTGAAAGTTACTGATGAACGGTGTCATTTGTTGGAGGCAAGTGATTTGTTCCTAGTGAACTCTGTCACCACCTACACAAGCAGCAGCTTAACAGAACCACATTTGGAACACTAGCAACACCGTGTGCCACACAAATAGGGCTCCCAGTGGGAAATGAAACACAGTGTGTATAAATCGAAGTACCATGATATGACTGTCATCCTTATTCCTGTGGTACCAACAAAGTATTTTTCTATTCAGGTGTTTAAAGTGCCGTTTCGATAGTAATGTGATCTGTTTACTATCCAAACTGTACAATAATGATCTATACGTTTTTTTTTTTAGAATTTAACACTTAAACTGTTTAACATTACACATAAACTGTGTTGATTAGCAAGGCCTTTAGGCAAATGTTTATTGGCTTTCGTCATAAAGGTTGCGCTGCATCTTCAGGTTTAGCCTGTTTTCAAATTTAAGCAAACTTGTGCAAAATGGAAAAAAAAACTTCCATAAAACATTTAGACTTTTTGCCTCTTCTATAGCTTTTTAAACTTTGGTATTATGCACTGGTCAAGTCAAGTGTCCAGAAAGTTCACTAAATTCTCAATGTTTCTGCTATTGACCTTCAGGCTAAAATGACTCTTTTCATGCATGTAAAACTCATCTGTATCTTCATAACACATCTGACCACGTCCAATCAGAGGTGTGATATGACCTCCACAGATCAGAGCGGCCGTGTTTTCTGAATGACTATTACAGCGAGACAGTATTCCATGAAGCCCTCTTGAACTGAAGTAGAATTCAATTACGCCACACAAAGGACAATCTTTTTTCGAGAACCTACAGGTCAAAGCATCCTTCAGTCGACCTCGATTCACGCAAGTACTGAGCAGAGTCCACACGCGATACCTGAGGAGATAAGACGCATGTTACTGTGTGTGAAGGTCCTGTACATATTACCAAAACAAAACCACCGCTGGATGTTGCCGCACATCACATGCTAACATCACAGTATGCCTACACTCAGGAGCACAAACATGTGATTTAACCATTCAGAGACTATACACATACACACACACACACACATATAGCCTAATTTAACTAATATTACATTTAACTAATATTATATTTAACACACACAGTTAATTAAACTATATACACATTGACATACATATATATATATATATATATATATGAGCATATCTGATTGGATAAAAACTTGTAGTATATATATATATATATATATATATATATGAGTATATAAGTTTTCCATATGTGTGTTATATAATGCGTCTTAAACTGAGTGGCAGGATTACATGAAAACTGACAGAAGACCAGCCTTTACATGCTAATGAGAAAAACTCCTCTAAACAACAAGCATACTGTATATGGCACCTCAACTCACCTTGGACAATGACAAAACATTTGCACGTCACATCGCAACCTATCAAACCACAATAATGCATGTTGATGTGTCCCAAACATCTATTGCAGGAAGTAATGGACACATAAGTGCTGTTTATTTATAGCGAGTTTACATTTGGTTTTATTGGACGTTTCTGTGTGGCACCTTTAAATGACTGATGTCTCTATTCCGGTGCCTGTTGTGAATGATAACAAACAGTTGTTTGTCTCAAAAGCATTTCCCTGCTCAGCATGAGCTCTCATTGCAAAATTGCCCTTCACCTCACAGCCACAAAAACACACAGACTTCAGTTACCTCAGCGTGACGCTTCCTCACGCTGTTTCTGTCCAAAACAATTACACAAGCATCACGATCAAGTATACATTTACCCTCACACTGATGTATTTGACAGAAGCTTTTATCCAAACCGACATACTGTGACATCAACACACTTCAGTTGTACATTTCAGAGTTCGGTACAGATTGGAACCCAAGACCTTGGCGTTGCTAGCCTCACATTCTGCCAAATAAGGTTAAACGACGGAGGTCAGAGGCTAAGACGAAGGTTTTGAGGAACCTCAATCACTCAATCGCAAACTTGTCTGACAATGTATGAAACTTTTAGTTTTTGCAAAGCAGCTTTAAAACGATATGCATTCTAAAAATCGCTACACAAGTAAATGTGAATTGAACTGAACACCTGTAAAGCAAGTCTTATTCAAAAAGATGGTGATGTGTCTTAGTAGTTAATGGTTAGTTTTGTACCAGCTACAAATCGTACTAGCAAAACAGTACTAGCAATGTATTTTAGACAAGGTACCATGCCAATGTACTTTGGAATACGAAACTAGTACAGTAGGACATCAAAAAGTTTCATTACTGTACCATGGAAACACTTACAGTATGTTTTGATGTTTCAGACTTAAGGTACCAGAAGGGCCAAATCATGTTACCATCATCGTGTCCTTCAGCAAGACACTCATCTCCAGGGAAAGAGTCCTTGTCATAATGATGCACTATAAGCCACTTCTGATGAAAATGTCTCCCAAACATCTAAATGGAATATAAATGTAAGGTTACCGTGTTTCAAAAGTCAAAAGACATTTGAAACGTGCCACAAAAAGCGTGAGTGACCGCGAAAACACGAAAAGTCAAAGGATGCATCAAGCTGACCAGATATGATGCTATAAAACTATACAAACAAAACAAGAAATATCAGAAACAAAGTAAATATTTCTCAAATACTTTATTATAGTGACATTCAAAGGTCTGAAAAACCCAGGATTCCAAATTTAAGCCTGAGGAAACATTATGAGCTAAAACTAACAAGAAATATTACCTGCAAATATAAAAACGAAAAGCACTAAATAAAAAAAACAAATGCTAAATAAAAAGATGGTCTCGTGATCTACGGTGGATGTTTAGACCTCACTCATCAGAATACACTCTTCAAAAACCCACCAGGATCCTTTACCACATACTGACTGTGAACAGCGACATACATATCCCAAAAATACATGCAATTACCTCATACAGCTCTCATTTACAAACGACAACAGCAGAATCTGCTTTGAATTAGCACAGCTGTGTTGGTTAAATTGCAGGTTTAACATTTGATAAGCAGCCTGATTGTGTTCATGAGGCGTTGGGCACGGAGGATCTCGTTCCTGCTTCTGTTTCTGTGAGCTAATCCCCCTGCAATCTGACAGCCGCGGGTTAACAGCCACGAATCATTACCCAGCCCTGCTTGTGGTGATTATTTGGGACCTTTTTCGGGTGGATTTCCTTGAAAATCTCACATCACGTTCAAGTCGAGCCCAAGCGAGAGCTGACGCGCCGCACGAACGCACCCACCGAAATGAATGATGGGCGCTCTAGCTGCGCCCCCCACCTTTTCACAGTCTATCATATTGTTGTGTTGCTCGACACGAACGACACATCTGTTGCTCGTCGAACATCTGTACTCATTTGCATATTAATGAATAATTATGTTAATTTGATTGCGGCTGACTTCTTGATTCCTGTGGAGGGAAACTCTGCTTGTGTGGCTGACTGAACTGATGACATACAATATATTACATAACACAAAATATTTATGCATTCATACATCATTTTTACAATACATTCCTCAACCTTCACAAACCAGCAAGTACTAACGTGGAAAGAGTCAGTGCAAACAACTATTACAAGTACTTTTGTCTTGTTTTCCAAAATTAAGACCCATATTTAGAGAATATATCTTGCATTACACACACACACACACACACACACACACAGACAGACACACAGACACACAAAACTCATTTCAAGCTGTAAGCACAACACTCGCAGACAGTCAAAGAACTTTAAATGTTGCATAAGGCTCCTGAATAGTCACGGCACAGCTCAGCGTTTGACAAAACAAAAGTATTGCAACATCTCTGATTTGATTGTCTCTGATACGATGTCTTCTTTTTTTCTAGCCATGCCCACAGCATCTCTCAGACTCTGTTTCGCTTATAACTGAACTCACTTATGATGGATGATACCGACTCCATCGTAAGAATGTAGCAAAAGCGCCGCACGGTACGTCTACAGAAATCCCAGGAGCTCTGAGACCCTGAGGGCCTCCAGTCTTGAACCACCTTAAAATCACTCTGCATAAGAGGAACTAAACACTTAAGAAACTTCTGTTTCAATACAGATGCTTAAGCCAGTGTCTGCAGTACTTTGTAATGAGTAGAATTTAAGGGTCTTTTGTGTTTTTAGAAGCGTTAGAGAAGTGAAGGCACAAGAAAAGCTGCATTAAACGGCTCACTGAAAGTGCCGCAGATCATTCAGAACGGAGGGAGACAGGATTTCAGAGATTTGACTGGGACCAGTGCCATGACTCTGGGGTGAGCACCTGTACAACGGCAAACGAAAGGGCCTCAGGTGACATAATCAGCAGAAAGCCAGTAATGATATTCCAGCATGATGTTTATGAGAGTTTGTGTGCTACCCTTGCTTTACTAGCTAAAAATAGCCTTCTGCAAAAAACTAGTTATAACAGTATTAAACTATTATCAAAAACATCAGTTAACCTGTAATTTCTTCATCCTGCTTCCTACCCTCCTTTTTCCTTCCTGCTTCCTACCCTCTTTTATCCTTCCTGCTTCCTACCCTCCTTTTTCCTTTCTGCTTCCTACCCTCCTTTTTCCTTCCTGCTTTTCTTCTTTCACTTAGAAAACATATGTAAGACAACCTGCAAATTGAATGAACATTTTACGAGGCCCGTCATATTAAATCAGAAGCAATCAATATGACATAAAAATCACCCAAAACAGTTATCCAGTGAAATTTCAGTGACCAAAGATCATGATGAAAAACTTTGTAACAGACTGCTGAAACATATGTGTTGAAACGAATACTGTAACAGATTAACAGGACTGAAGACAGAACAAACCACAAGCTCATTTACACAAGACCTAATTAAACCCACCCTCACAATTCCATTCTGCCTGTACACTTCAAATAACATTCAACAGCAACAAGACAGACGGAAGCTGGCGCGACAGCAGACACGTGCCAGCACAGCACGGCTGACATATTTTTCCTCTGAACAAATACGCCGCTTGCCAGTTGGAGCGCCTGACAGGTTGTTCTGTAGCGTTTTTGGTTAAACCCGCTTTTAATTACAGCTGCATTATGGCATTTTCCCTTAAACCGTGATGAGTAAATCAGTCAGGGGATGGACATCCAGTCAGGAATAACTCAGCTTGGCTCCCTCATCCATTAAAGCGGCACACGGTGCCAACAATAGTCATTTTATTTATGAAGGCCGGTCAGTTACCCTGAAGTCAAAATGAGCACATTTAGAAAATCTACAGACATAAAAATGACACAAGGTCCAAAAATATTTTCATTTTCAATAAAGTCAATAAAGTCAAAACAGGCACTAATATTTCTACAACTGTAAGGGTTTTGTCCCTACTATGAAAAAGACCATATATTTATCCTTGGGACAAATGCATTAATTATTTGAATGGTTTATTCATGCATATTTGTGAAAAACAAACAAGATCAGCCATTCTCGCTCACTTCACAAACCCAGCATCTACAAATACTCTTCTGATAATAATGTTTCTTCATGGGGCGCGAGATGATTATAAGATCAGACGTTCTTTTAAATGATTTAAAGAATAACTGATGCCAGACCACTGAATTATTGAAAATTATTGCACCCTGCTTCATGTCACATTATCACCTTTGGGGGTTTGTTAATGTTTAATAATTCAACTGTATTACATCAACAACACATAATACATTAAACCCATGCATTATGTTGCAGCTGCTAATATTGTGACTTGGTAACTGTTGACCTACAGTTTTATTTACTCCTCAAAGACAAACACGCACACTCGCACACAAACGCGCACACAAACGCGCACACAAACGCGCACACAAACGCGCACACAAACGCGCACACAAACGCGCACACACTCACAATCTGACAGAAACATGAGGAACAACAACATATAAACATCATGTTGGACAAGAAAGTCAGACAGGATGAGCAGAGAGAGAATTAAAGCGAGTGAGAGAGGAAACAGATAAGATACGAGATGAACCCGGTGGACATCCTGTGGTGATCTTTCACAGACACAGAACATCATCCTATACACTGAAACAAGACGCCACACCTCTCACTGTACAACACAACCATTACGATTCTGACAACACAGACGCCACATTACAACCAACAAAAGAATGTTCCAAAAACGTTCTTTAACGTCCCTTCCAAAACGTTCTATTCCAGGTGCTCACGTTTTCCCGCTCGCAAAGGTGGGACAGAGACCACCTCGTAGTGAATTTAATAAAGCATGGCCGAGAGTGGCAAAGATCCCCCCCGCCGGACAGAGCCCACCTGTGCGGCTCTCAGATAAGAACTATCTGCCAGGTGCAAGCCGTCTACATCCTCTGACTCTCAGATGAAGCACACTCCCATACAGAGGAATATAAGTGTCTATTCAAACACATCGTATCCAAGCCTAGAATAACTTGAGAGGATGCTAACACACAAAACAAATTTAACTGACAGTTACAAGGAACAGTCGACTTGGATAAAGAAACTGTTGTTATTTTCTCCCTCACTACTGCATATCTGAAAACTCTGATGTCATAAGTGTAAATAAAACAAGCAAAAAAATAGTGTAATGTTTCATCATAATGTAATAATTCGCTCCACCAATGAAACATCTTTGTTTTTCAGATGATGTCACCCAGCACTCCATTTGTAAGCCATCTGTCATATGGAGGCCATTTGTTTTAATCTAATCAATTCCACATGGTTAAAATCAAGTTCTGTTCCTAAATTTGTTTTCTGGCTAAATATCCTGTTTCACTCATATCACATTATGATAACATTAGCATCATGCAGCCTAAATTTAAGCTGTGTCTGATGATTTAAGGTGCCGTTAAACCCATCAACATTATTTAGCATGTTATAATTCATGTACTATAAATGGATGAAAGTGTTAAAAGGGTGAGATAACAGTGAATATTTAAATGTTCTAAATGCATCGTTTTATATCAAACAGTCCAATTATGCGTCACTGAAGAATTACAACTGCAAGTATTAAACCATCATTCTAAAGCTTCAAACAAGCTCATTACATGACCAGGTTACAAGTTAAAGTAAACCCGGACTAGTTTAAAGTGAACAGTAATACCAGCCGTCTATTAAGACTGAACTGTAGAATTCAAGTCTAAATTACTGATGCATTTAGACCGTGATATTAAAACAGAATTAACATTATGCTTTTACCATCTGCCACACAGTTCATCAAAAATTCAGTTATAAAGTGCAAAAAAAATTTTAATGAGCTGTGGAGAATTTCCATCTCGTCCCAAATATCTCTAGAGACAAATATAAATTAAATAACTGACAATGTCAAACCCGTTTCGAAACTTTTGTTCACATTTTTAAGAGAATAAAAAATTGTGTAGAGTTCCAACTCTAAAAAAAAAAAAAAAAAATAAGGGAAAAATCAGGCCAGGTGTATTTCTTTGTAATTTTGAAGATTAAAAATAATAAAGATAATTGCATAAAGGAAACCGTGTGTTAGAAAGTGTGATTTGCATAAGATCACAGGATCTTACAAAGTCCACCTGGGAAAAGGATAAAAGGAAGTTGCAGAGAAATGCAGAGGTAGCCAGAATTGTTAAAACTAAATATATATTTTTTCGTGTGCGTGTGTGTGTGTGTGTAAGAATACACCTCTGTGCACCCTTTCGTTTTTCTCATGCTACACCTTTTAAAGAAAATAACAGTTTATTACACAGCACTTTCCAGTTGCAAAAAACAGTTTTTACAAGTCATCACCTAAAAAAAGCGAGAGCATTTTCTGTAAAATGGCTTTCAGCCGGCTGCCAGCCATGCATGTAACACACTATTGTTTTCCTCTTAAAATGTCCTTATCCATTTGACAAGTGTCAAGCAACATTTGCTGTTAGCCAAAAGCCCAATGTGCGTCGCCAGTCAAAGAGTGCAAGGGCTCATTCTTCTCTCATTGGGTTTTTATTGTTAGACAATTAGAACCATTTCAATAATGTAATTAAATCAACGAGAGCATCACATTCCACAAAAACGTCACAACAAGTTTGCAAGTTTTGTTTACGCTAGCATGCTTAAATCAGGCACAACAGGAAGTATGCATAAGTAACTTCAGCTAAGGAGTTTGAGTTAAGCTCAACTATCTGTACAGACGCCCTAATGTCCACTGCCAAATTACTTGAGGTACAGCATATAAAGCCTTCTGGCAAACACTGCATTAGGCTTGAGGGCAGAAAAGCCTGCAGGTGTGATTTAAAAAAAAAAGAGTTTGTAAAACTCTTATGCTTGACATCCTGTCATGATGCCATAGTGTCATCATTAATATTGAGCGAGAGACATTGAGCAGACACCAGCGACTCTACAGGCACACTTTACTGGATAAAAATGCCCAATTTCCACACACTGATGGACAGATAAGAGTTTAGGGACCATCCAAAAAAATCAAAACACAATATCCACTCTGAAAATCATTGGACAGCTTAGGGCTAATAAAATTTGTGGAAAAAAGTATTGCACGCTTATTTGAAATACGTGACGCATAAACTTGTCATGGGATTGCATTTACCGTCCAGAGTGACAGATGAAAATTTGGTTTTGCACACGGAACCCGCCACCGAAGCGGGAAAAGTAATTACAGGTTGAAGGTCAGAGACAGTGAGCGCAGACCTGTGATAAACGGTGCTAGCATAAATGTTTGTAGAGTAAATCAAACTACAAACATATACACAATGGCAATCCTGCAATACTGCATCAGCCTGAACAGAAAAATACAAGATATTCAGACAAAACAAAGACCACAAAAATTTACACATGCTAATCCTTCATGCTAAATTTAAAATAAACCAATGGTTTAAGACCAATGACACCAGTTCACCAGTTCCCAGTCAACTGGGGAGGACCACACCCCTCCTGAAACACTGCCAACACATGTAAATGCATCATTTATTCACACCTCTGTGCCGTGTTAAACACATGACTTTCTTCAATAAAACACAAAGGATTTTATGCATAAAGCAATACACTTAACTGTGATCACGAAGCACGAAGCTTAAAAACTGTGGCTAAATGGTGTTTAAATGATGTTTATGGCTTTACGTTTATGTTTATTAAATAATCTCAAAGGTTTCTGTAAGGGTTAGCTTTCGGGGTTACGCTGGGGTAAGAGGATAGAAAATTTGATTAGCTCAGTGTAAAAAGCATTACGTCTATGGAGTGTGTGTGTGTGTGTGTGTGTGAAACAGATGTTATCTCTGTGGGCAGCATCATGTCAGCTCCCTGAGGGAAAGATGACCTCATACTGACAACATAGCTGAGTTTCCTGTGAGCGCAGAAAGACAGAACGATGTCAGAACACAATTAAACCAAAATAACTGCCTAAAGTCCTAAAACCTCTGCTGTACTGTGAGCAGAATTAAAGCACAAAACAACAACTTCCCATAACCCACAACAAGCTTCGTTTACATAGAAAGAGGGCGTGTTTGTTCCATAAAGTATTAGTAAAATTATAATTAATACGTTTATAATGCAAGTACAGTGCTGTGCTAAGGACAAAAACACGTCACTTTCAAAGCATTTGGCAACTGGTTAAATTGGATACGAGTTCTGTGTGAATGTAACTGAATTTGTCCCTTAGATACCCAGTTATACACAAGCTGTTCAGAAAGCTGAGTTTTGCTACTTTATGGTACACATAATACGTCTTACTTAGCTAAACGAAATGGAGACGCCCATACTGGACACCGTCCAAAGACAGAGAGGCAGAACAGTGACTCTTGCTGTTCAGACACCAAGAACAAATGAGGGTTTAGTCTAAACATTCACACTTACTTCAGATGCCATAAGTCACAGAAGACTTAATGTGTCTTCACTCCTAATCCAGTATGACTGATAAACCAGAGCAGGATTTAGAGCTACGACATACGCGGTGTAATCCTAACACAGGTCTTACAGACCTGTGTAAAGGCAAACACCTTAATCTCCAATCCATTCTGGTTTGCAATAAACAGTATCTAGTTCAGTTCAAGTTTTGAGGACCTAATGACACAAATGATGTGACCTTTGAGAAAACCATAGTAACATTTTCTGACATATTTGAATCTGCACAGGTAAACATGCATTGCTTTTCTGTGACACAAACACATTAATTCTCGCTCAATTTTAAGGTCAAATCGAGTAATACATTACCCCATAGCAGCCATTTACTATTTAACAGCTCAATTTTTCACACTGACTAAGCACACTTGCAAACCACAAGTCAACCGCCAGTCACATCCCATAATGCTGATGTGTGAGAGCCATTTAATCTTCAAATCCTGGGCGCACAAAGCTGTTTACGTTGAAAAACATCAGAAATAAATTGCTAAAAAATACTAATTTATTAAATGAAAATATAAATTTTTAGCATTGCAGTACTTCATACAGTATATAACATTGAGAATCACAAGCAAAACATTGCTAGATTGCTAATGCTGTTGTTGTAACTAATCTGCACTACACCTGCATGTGAATGGATAGTTTTATTACATTTTTCAATCCCCTAAAAATCCTCTCAGTAGGACATCCTGTGCCACGAGGAAGGCCTATTTGTCACCTGTCCTCCTCAGGCAGGCCTCAGAACAGCAACAGTGAGAGAGAGAGAGAGAGAGAGAGAGAGAGAGAGAGATAGCAAAAGAGAGAGAGTGGGNAGAGAGAGAGAGAGAGAGAGAGAGAGAGAGAGATAGCAAAAGCGAGAGAGTGGGGGGGAATGTATTATGCTCTAAGGTCATTTTGGCATCAGCCTCATGAGGAGATTGCTGTGCACAAATTGGTAGTCCAGCAGCGTGTGAGTATTCCAAAAGCTGACTCCAAAAAGCACTACAGAAAACAGCCACTTGTCTCCCGGCGACAAGCTTTCAGTAAATACCATTTTCATCAGTCTAGCTAATGACAACAGTTGTGCTGTTCTGGAATTTAGCAGTTTATGAGGAGGCAACAAATTTGTCCGGCCACATTTAGGCTGTACCGTTCAAAGAAAAGCTGTATGACTTTATCAGCTTCAAGGTGAACTTCAGACTTTTAAGGCCTAGTACCAACATTTACACATTCATCAAAATATTCCATGGTACTGGTACACAGTTACCAGGTTTTTGGTACCTTGGTAACACCGCAATTTTGGGTGGGTTGGGACTTAAATAGTTCCATTCAGGCACCCATTACCAAGAAAACAAGATAACTATGAGCAACCAGGTATAACAGCTGTAAATAAATTGCTTTATCACCCAACGCAAAGGAAACAAACTTCTCGTCTCTAAACCTTTAGTTTGTCCTCTAAGCAAAACTTCATTGTTGCTATTTCAATGTTCTGAGGAAAAACTGTCTGAAGCCAAACAAATGAATCAGTAAGACTAAAAAGATGTTACCGCCTTACAGAATTAAATGTGCTACAGTCAGACATCACAAAGGTCCTTTAATGCTTAAATTCACTGTGATGCCTTGGCCTTTAGTTAAAACCCTTGTAGCAGCTTAAACTGGCCAAGATCTGCCCACTTCTTGTGAAAGAGCATCTGATAGACATTTAAAGCAATCAATCACGGTTCATTTTGTGTGTATGTACCACTTAGGGGCGGGATTATCACAACCCAACAATAACAGACTGCCAAGAAAAAAATAATAAATCAATAAAATAAATCAATGAATGGTGTTGCCCTCTCCAAAACAGCCCATCCAGAAAACACACACAGTAAAATAGTGGAAATTACATAGAGACACTAAGTACCAGTTCATTAAAAAGTGTGTGTGCACTTACTCATGGAAGTTGCACAAATTAGCATAAATCACATTAGCACTTACTGGATGAAGTCTTATTCCAGTATGAAATATGCATCAGACATTTAGCGAACAGACTGCGGGTTTATTTCCTGTCAAAAGGACAGTAACACACTGTCACCCACATGATCAGAGTTGGTTAATTATACCGGTTAATTAGTAATTTACATAATTACAATTTACACACACTATCTATGGGCTGTTATTGATGGTTACTTACCTGCTACTTTGTATTTTGCAGTTACTATGATCAGTAAATGAAAAGTTCTTGGGACTATTGGAAATTTTAACCTTTCCTTGTGATATTAAACTTCCATTCATTAATTTAAGTTAGATGTAAATGATCAAAAAAAATGTTTACTGAAATCGCTGGACCACAGCAAAAAAAAAAACTACACAAAGTTTAAAGACCGTTTACAACAGATCATGGCAACAGATTGCAACACCTGAAGAATTATGAGTCTGTTCCAAAACCTATGGAGCTCCCTACAAAGGCAGCCTTTTAAGGCAACATAAATACACAACACCCCTGGCTTTTATATGCACAGATTTGCATTGCATCACAACATTTAATGCCTTTTCTTTAACAATGCAAGTACCTTGAGAATTTTTTATTTTTTTAAAAATGGCTGTTTTGGGGGCTGCCTAAATTGTTAAATACGCATTATACAGTAAATCTGTGCAAACAGCAACCAATAATTAAATATTTCCACAACAAAACTGCTGAAAAACAGAAATAAAAACACCCACCACACAGACAGCAGCATACAAGCTAATTGTAGGACAATATGAAGGCTATTTGTCAAATATTGTATTACGGGCGTGTCATATTCCTGAACTGGCCAGAAAAAAATGTCTTTATTAGTTTGGTTATGAGAAGCGGAGCTCCGTGATGGATCACTCAATCTATCTAATTCAGTTGTGTGAGCAAGAGTAATGGCAACCCCAGGAGCCACATCATTTTCCAGTTCATCCCCCGGCAGCTTCATGGCTACCTGGGGAGGAAATGCGCTATAACAGCACAATAGCTCATCCGCCGTGATGCTTCGATGATCGCAAACGCATTTCTTAAATCCTATTAAAGAATTGGATGGAACGTGCAAGACTAACTAATCCTAATACAGCTTTTGTTCTAATCTGATACGTGATTGGGCGGGAAGGTGAGGTGTACAGTCTGGTGAATTTAAAGAGACTGTTCACCCAAATTACAAATTCTGTCAACATTTTCCACTTCCTGTCATTCCAGGTTTGGGGTTTTCCTTGGCAGAACACAGAAATAATCACGTGAAGGTTTTACTGGTTGTTATTTTCATGCAAATACAATGAATGAGGGTCTAAATAAAGGCAAGTAGTCAACATGGCTTGATCGTACACTACATCTTAAGCTATGCAATGGCTTTGTGTGAAACACAGAACAAAAATCACATGATCAGGATTTATCAAAAGAAGTGAATTAAGAAAACCACAAATCACATTCTGTTACATCTCTCATGAACTCCCAGGAGCTACTAATGTCAAAATTTTAAGAGTAATAACCTCATATAGCTACAAAGCTATTATTGTGCTTCAGAACACTGGAATACAGTTGTGTGAACCACTTTTATTGTGTTTCGCATATTTCTTTTTGAGTTTGACACGATATGAAACACAATCTTCAAAATGTTTCTTTTTTGTAGTCAAAAGAAAATAGAAAGTCAAATTTGGAATGACACAAGGGTAAATGATGACAAATTTTCATTTCTGACTGAACTTTGCCTTTCAGCCTAGGATGAACAAAGACGATATTTTAAAATGAGGCTCAGGGGACTCGCATTGATATGATGCAAATAAGGAACGAATTAGACCGTAATATCAAGACAAATGTGCGATGCGCAGACAATAAAATGAGTGATGCAACTATTTGTTATCTGTGTAAACAGTCTTTTAGGTATTAAATAAGACATTAAAAACACACAAACACACATGTATATATAAAGTATACATATACACATATATATACATAAACACACATACATGTATACATATATATATATATATTTATGTATCCTCAAATATAACAACATGCAGTCCCTGAAGTTAAATATATAGGCCATGTACATAGGAAATCATTTTAGGAAAACACAGTATCTTCAGAGTGGCAGCTGGAGTTATTTAGATCTGATTATATTTAAATTTCAGATGTCTATATATAGACTTCACGATTAACAGAGAAGACAGAGAGGGCATAGGGGAGTCGGGTTCGATTAACCATCAGATGGATCCCCTCGGTGAGGAGATGCCTGCAGCACCCGTGCCGCTCTCCTGTTGGCAGGGTTATCAGCATGCGGCCCTCTGCATTTCAGCACGTCTCTGAGATAAGTTTGGACCATGACAAATGAAATGCGGCAGAGGGAGGGAGAGAGAGAGAGGGAGAGAGACTACCTGCTGTAGTACCTGCATTTGCAGTAGTGTAAGTCCTTGTTCCAATAAATCATAACCCCCCGTCAGACGATGAGAGGAAAAAATCTCCCAACCCTGTGACAAAATGCAGGAAGCGGAGCCAAACACTGTGGTATCGGTGTAAAAACTGTTCAAAGTGTCTAAAGATGAAAGCAATGGATTATATTTCCTCAAACAGCAGGGGACAGCTTGCCGCAGTGCCATTTCAACAAATCGCAGTAAACATTGCATTTAATATGTTCGTTTGAAATCCAAATGTTACTTTCACAATCTTTCCTCAATAAAGCTCCCATTTAGAAAAAACAAGCAGAGCTGAAAATATC
>JBAJNP010001460.1:20746-56742 GCA_036877545.1 Yasuhikotakia modesta
AGAGACGGAGAGAGAGACGGAGAGAGAGACGGAGAGAGAGACGGAGAGAGAGACGGAGAGAGAGACAGAGAGAGAGAGAGTTAGAACATAAAGAATCTGCCAACATCATTGTCAGGTAAATTCTAACTGTCAACAGTTTATGTGCATCAGTCCCAAAAACATCCATACTGGTGCACACCTGAATCTAAAAACACTTTCACACCAACTAGTCCATTTGAATGTCAAACCATCTCAGATCCTTAGCATAAGCTCCAGTGTAAACACCCCATGATTCAGATTAATGCACTGTCATCAATCAGGGCTCTGATGGCTCAGTTCAGGCAGATTCTCAGCATGTTGACCCCTGTTATTTTTAAGGTGGGAGTCCGTCACGCATCACTTTAAGTGACAAATGCTTTATCCGACGCCTTGTCTTTTACTTCACCCCAGCTATTATGTGACTCTGTTCCTAACGGCTTTCTGAATCAACCCTCATTTATAAAACTAGTTACCATATCATGAACTCTGAGGGAATCAATAAATTGTACCTGTCTCACTGGACCTAAATCACTGAGTATTTTACTGCATGTAATACATTTTTATAGCTTAGGATATAAGAGAAACTCCACAGTCAACTAATAAAATCTCAGCCTGTTACCAAAAAACGCTTATTCTCTGTAAATACAACGTTCTGGAGTCCCATTCCAGCTTATTTGTTCTTTCTGGCCGCATCATCATCAAAGCTTACAGACAGAGGGCATATGAATGACAGAACACTGTGTGGGCTAAACTGCTAGCCTCTAAACTCTAAAAATCATTGTAGGACCATTTAGACCCTTATGGACCCTGCGCCCCAGGACCTAAAGAAAATGAGCCAATCTTGTGATTTAGGACGAACGCCACCGGTGCCTCTCAGGAGGGCAGCAGGTAGGAGCCACAGCGGTTGTTATGACAGATTAGCAAGCGGAGACTTAAATCACCGGCTAATGGGCCTGTTATGGAGGGACTGGAGCAATGCATCTGGCAACGCATGCGAATCATGAGCCGCATCATCTGTTACAATCTGCAAGCCGCCATGTGGATATGTGCGGCACACCCGGATTGCCATCCACAGAGGCGGAGATGGTCACCGTGGCGACAGGAGAGGCGGGAAGGGTGATAAAAGTGATTTAAAAGTTTCGGTTTGGCCAGGTGCAGCTTTTACGCCCGCTGCGCTGTTGCACCGATAGCAACATCCAAATGATTCACAGTGTGTGTGGAGCAGCCCTGACAGAAAAAAAGCATGAATGAATCACCGGGTGACAAAACACTGAAGCACAAACACTGAACTTTTGACAATACTAACAGCTAGTGAGGAGAAAAAGAGACTGAGGAGGGAATTAGAAAATCTAGCATCTAACAGAGCTGTGCCCTTGTTATTTTGAAAGGACAGTTCACTTTAACATTACAATTTGGTCAGTTCACAAATAGCCTATCATTATTCAAAAACAGAAATTCTTATTTCACTCACTTCACAAAAAAATCCCTATTATTTGCTCAGTCAGAAATGAAACTTCTATTTGAGAAAAATTCTGTCATTATTTACTCGAGTAATAAATCAATATAACAGTTTTGTTCAACACAAAAACAGAACTTATCCATACAGTGACAATTAACAGTGCCCACATTATATTAAGGCATCTATAACACAGATTAACAACATGACATTTGATGTTATTTATGTCTTACACTATGTAGTGTTTATAACAGTTTCTTTTATGAAGTTTGACAGAAAGGACTATGAACAGTCACTGCTTGGACAATAACCAACCCTTAAAAGTCTTCGAATAATCAGTCACACAAAAAGTTAAAAGCTTTCAGAAGCACAAACTGCCTCTGCAGGTTTTTATTAAAAGTTGTGTAGATGGCTTCTGTGTCAGAGAGCGATTTAAAGGTTGCATGAGGGTGAAATCCAGTTCACAACCTTCTCACGGTAACCGAATCATTACTCAAAAGCAGGACGGCAATAAGCGCATCATATTTCAAAACAACAGACGCCTTATTTAATGACAAAGCTCTGACCATCAGCATAAAGGCCTGAGACTATCTGTATTCCTCACAGTTATTTTGCACTCTACTGTCTCTGTGTACTTGAGAACGTTTCCTTTGTTGCCGAATGTCACGCCTTGATCGTGTCCTCAGATTCTCTTGTCCGCTCCTGGCTGGTGGTTTAAATAAGAGCTCTCAACATGTTTTGAGGTCAGGAACCCATACTGTCCTTACTTAATGAAAACAGTTGTTCTGAGAGCAAGTATCTGAACTATTTTGAAGTGTCCCATTGTTGTGGGCTGAATACTTCACCGAGGCAGCAGAATTCATTTACATGCATTCAGAGAGGACAAAATGGAATAACAAAATGAAGATTATAATCAAAACTCTATTTGTGAGGCTTGTCTGTGCAAAATTGGCAAGCACACTTTTAAATTTAGTGGAAAATTGCCAGAATGTTCCCATGCGGTTGCTAAGATATTCAGGGTGAATTTTAGCACATTGCTATGCAGTTGCTAGGTGGCTGCTTAATGGCCCAGGTCAAAAGTGCCCACCCTCAAATCTGTTAAATATTCTGGTCCCTAGATATGGCTCATGTCTCTCTTTTAATGCAGAAAAGATAGAAAAGTAGATAGCACACTTTATAAAAGTAATAGCACAGCTCTTTTCAACAAGGTACGCGGTTTGAGAACCACTAATAAATTCCATTTCACACGATCTCAAAAGGATAATTTCATAGCCTTACATCAAAATAGCTCCGTTCAATAGAAGAACTCCTGCCTCATTAAATAAATATAATCTGACAGTTTCTCATTTTACTTTATAAACGGCCACAAAATGTAGAATGTTATCCAAACAAAATGGAAAGAAAATATCAGCGAGCTGTTTATTGAAACAAGAAATAACTTAGTCACTCAGTAGATTTAACTGTCTGTATTCTGTACGTATTCTATAAATCTCTCTTCTTTTTTAACCCACAGAACAGGCTGAGGTCAGGAATGGCTCTTTCTTCACAGTTTAACAGGAAACCGAGAACATTTCCCGTGTTGATGGTGCTGAGTGGACGCACAGCGGAGAGATGGGACACGGAGACACCAGTGAACCCTATCAAAGAACGAGAGCTAGGTCAGGATAAAGTCAAGCAGTTAATCTACTGGACAAGCAGAAGGAGAAAGGTTTGATGCAACATCTCCTCACAACACTTTCTTATTTAAAGGAAAAAAAAACAGTAAGCCTCAGCCACTAATCTGTCGCCCTTGCGTGATGAGATGACTCTCTACACAACACTCGAGTGGCGTCTTATCAAACAGGTACTTAAACAACAATCAGCAACCGGAATTACAGCCTTTGCCTCATGGCAAAGTGCATCATGGGTAATAATATTCATAGCCTAGGGCAGTGGTTGTCAACCTTTCTGATATTTGAAGGCCGTCAAGCGATAATGAGTCCTAAGGTACTGCCGCTCTATAGAATCTACCCAAATGGATTCATTACAGCCACTTCCTAAATGAAAAATATACAGACATAAACGGCACTTTCTGCTACTGTGTAGAACACTTTAAAAACTTTACAACAAATCAAAGGAATACATTATTCTCTTAATATAAATTCTCCCTTTATTTTCTCCATCATATAAACAACAAGAACCACTCTGCTATAAATCTCTTTACAAAAATTTAACCAATAACCGCAGTTATTGGACTAATGTGTATGTAGCATCAAGTTGCCATTTCTATTTAATCTCATCACTAACAGCTGCAGACAGTGGACTCTTGGGAAATCTGAGATGTCAGGAGGCCACGCCCATTTTCACAGCATCCGTATGGATTCTGTTTGCCACAGTGTTAGGAGCTTCTAGACAGCTGTTGAGGAATTACTCTGTGCTAAGAGACATTAGTTCAGGCCCATAGTTCATCACCTTGTGCAAAACACAGAGAAACTGTCCCCTGCTGGTGTTGTCCTGCAGCCCCTTTTGAAAAATGCCACCGTGTGATAATATCTACCTGCTCTGAGACTTAGAAAATCAACTGTCAAAACATGGCCATGATCACAAGAGAAGGGACCGACACTGCTAGCATCCTTCCCAAGATAAACAGCTTTGATGTTTAGCTTTCCTTAAGGGAATGTCTCAGAAATTATGCAATTAGAACAGCTCTGCTTTTCAATCAAAAATGCCTCTTCATAAATCAATGATTTGTTGACCATCAATGTTTATTCCATGATGGCTTACAAACAAAATACGTTTAGCAGAACCTGTTTACATGAAATGAACGTCCTGCGTTTGAGTGCTGTAACCATTGTAATTGGCAAAAAGTAATTGCAGACTCCAGGGAGGACTTGTGCTAAGTGCTGAATGTTTAAACACAATAAAATGAGAATCTTCATAAATAATTTGGTGTCCAGAGAGAACATCTTTAAAATGCTGAAAGGTTGCAGAGTGCAGTCTTAAAATGATAAAATCAGGCATATGATAATGACAGCAGTTTGAGGTGTGTGTGTGTGTGTGTGTGTACGTACTAGACTGCATAAGGGTTGTCATTCACGCCATGACCGGTCAAGAAAAAAAGCATTATGCTATCAGAAAAATAATGGAGATTTGTTCAGCTTGGTATAAAATTTCTAAATTATAGAAGCCCTGAAGTGAATGTAAATCAATCAGGATGCATTAAACATGTTTCCACTGCAGAAAATATAATTTCCAAGCAGAGTCGTATGTCGAACAAGCTTCATAATTGCTGTTCATGCAATTTACTGTAGACAATGGAATTAAATTTAAGTGCCAATCAATAGATTTTTATCAGAATTTTGGGCAGGACAAATGGAGGCTAATTCCATTTGACTTCTAAAGGGTTCCACACGAATGAAAATCGCACACAGTAACTGGAGAGCGGCTGCACATATTCACAGAAGTCTGTCACTGTGCTATGCACAACTTTGACAGGAATGTTAATCAACTGTTATAAAAGAACAATTCCTTTCTGCCACAAGTAACTGTGGGAAAGACTTAAACAAGTATTTTTACAGTACCACTGGGCGATATGTATTACATTATGAAAACTGCAATATATTTAAAGCTAAACTGAGTTCAGTACAACATGCTTTAAGTGGTTCAGAGTCAATAAGCAAACTGACAAATTAAATGTTATGAACATAAAGGCATTAAGTTTATACTTGGAGTAAAACACTGGATGGAACCTTTCAAACACTTGACCTTACGACAGCAGTACGCAATATGCACTCATTTGCATATTAATTAGCATATAAAATAACATTCTTTATACTCACTTTAAAATGGCCTTTAGGTAGCAAGACCTTTCCTTTATAATAACAATACGTCCAGTGTGGTCCATGAAATGAATTCAGTCCTAAAGAGATCTGAAGCGGTCCTTTACGCTGGCATTTTTGTTTTGGTTTAGGTTGGTATTATGTATTTCACATCTTTTATCCGTTTTGCACACTAAACTTTTCATTACACTTGTAGAACAATCTTCTGTCCTGGAGAACAGCAATCAATCACATTCGCCCGGTTCTCCCGCAGCCCTGAAAGAAATTGGCCCTGCGGTTCTCTGTGGGGAGAACACAACTTCAGATACCTCTCTGGTTGGCTGCTGCCAGGACCTTTGGTTCCCCTGCGATGTGTCAAAAGCTCAAATATTGCACACTGTGCATGAAAAACTGGATTAGAGACAGAAAACTGTTTTAAGGTTACTTTGTCTATTGATCCAAGTGTGGTGCCTTTGGCAACACCTTAGTAACCACCTAACGCCTAGTAACCCTACCAAGTTAGTAACCAGGTTACCCTAATAACCTGCCCTAACAATTTGTAACTACCTAGCAACATCTCAAAACAATGCAACTGCTTAGTGGCCACCCAGAGCACTGGCCAAAACACTGCCTAGCAACGTCATACTGATGATCCAAAACACCTTAGCAACACCCTAAACCCCACCTACAACAACATGGCTACAACAGCAAACACATTAACTCTTGCCCTAGCAACCAACCAAATACTTCAGCTTTGTGATTGGTGTATTGCACAACAAAGAACACTTTTTCTGTATCTGGTTTTCTTAAGCTATTCAATGAATAATAGTTGTTGAATCAAGAGATTTTACAAAAGCTGGAGCAGTGCATTTCTCAATAAATGTTCTCACAGAGACAGAATTCAATTTATGAATGTAGCAGCCAGCTTTTGCGAGAGCCACAGATCTGTATTTGCATAGAATTCACAAGCCAAATGCCAGATTTTTACAAAACAGTGATTATCCAGCTTCAAGTGTGATACGAGGAAGCCGTCGTTCCCATCCAAGTGAATAACTAAACCCTGGAATTTACATGAGGCCTGTGATTGGACAAATCCCATGGCTTACAGCGCTGTTGTGACAGCTCAGGGGTGGAAACATTTGCAAACATGTTTAATCATTTCTGTGATGGAGCTTGTTATAACCGGCTGTTATCTCGGAAAGTATGCTAATGAGATCTACAAATTATTTGGGTGATCATGACACGTTGCATTTATCCAACAAAGTCTGCTGATTTGAAAAACGATGACAGGCAGATAAAACTAGCGTGTGGCAAAAAACAAGGTAACTGAAACTTGCAGTGAATCCATCTGCAGAAATCCAGTCTCCTTCAAAGACTCCATTGATGTTTCATACTCCAACTGAAATGCATTTCCGTTTCACCTCATATTCACGTGGCCTAATTAAGCACTAATAATGCTATAGTGTAACTATAGTGTTGCTCCTGAAAATGATGCTATTTACAAAGTTTCCCGCCATTTTGTTCCAATTGGAAAGTCACAAGCAAGAGTTGGCGCTCCGTACTTAAAAGACAACTGTGAACATTTTGATATTCCAAAATTCCCAGAACATCAAGCACAGAGTCACAGAGCTCATTCCAGGGGATTTTAAAAATGTGTAATTGACTTCAAGTTAAAAAGCAAAATACAGTACTTTGAAGTGATTTGGCAGAGACATCATCTTAATTATTTACAACCCAGAGAAAATTCAACGCGCTCCAGAAGTCTAGACTTCACACGCCGACAAAGTGCAAACCTCCAGTCCTACTTTAAAATATTAACACTCTGGGGATGCGACCAAGTTTCAGGAATACGCGCTGGTGATATAACTTATTCAGGTGAAATAGCTAGAAACGAGTCCTGTTGTTACATCAACCCAAACTTGCACTTGAATTACTGTATACAAAACTAAACCATGCACCTTTGATTCACTATGATTCAGTTTTCTGTATGGCGATACAAACCAGACATCCTGTTATGAAAGGGCAGAAAATGTCACCACAGCCCTACAGAAACTCTTCTAAAGCAAAGCCATTATCCAATAGAAGCAAATAGCCCCTTAGTGACACTCCTCTCTGAATGAAAAAAATCAGCCTGGCTTTTTAAACGTGTTTGTGCTAATAATGCACTTTTTATTCGCTAGCCGCCGTGGGTACTCTTAGGTATACGTGTGTGAAGACTAGCACAGTCTCTTTATTAGCAGCCTGTCGACACTCCCCAACACGGCCACCCACAATGGGAACTTCAATTTCAATCTCCAAAGCGTTTCCAGCTGCAGCTATGAAAGCAAACAGAACGGAGGATATTTGCCGGGGAATCAATGATAATCAGAAAGGCTGGCGTTTTCTGAGCCATTAGCGGAGCCTCAATGAAAGCGGAGCTCAATCTAATGAGTGACTAGATGTGAGTGGGCAGAGCAATCATTAAAACACAGACAGCTGCTAGAATAAACACAAAATTCACATTCTAAGGCCTCCGTCTTGAACCTCATGCAGACAAATCACGAAACGTTCCCTCACCGGTTGAAAAGCTAGACTTCAGTCACACAAATTGATAAGGATTTTTTTGAAGCGTGTTGGCATCTTGGATCTTTGCCACCAGCATAAGACAGAAAAACATCCTAAAAAAAATAAGTAAATCAAACGCTGGAATCAAAATACTGCCAAACAAATTCTGTTTAGCCGTCAGGCCTATCGGTCACAGATATAGCTGGTAAACTTGTCGTTTTCTAAAAAAACTGGATTTGTCAAGGTTACGTCCACTTTAATCTTTAAAGTGAAGTTTTATTTCACGAAAAGGCTCAAGTTAAAGACCCTTGGCAGATTGATCCAAGATCATATCTGAAACAACTAGAACTACATACAGATCTGAGTTTTGACTGAAATCAGCCCTCGCTTCAGTACTTTGGCACAATCTAGCGCAGAATCTCCCACAACAGATTATTAGAAACTAGCAAAGCATGTACAGTATGTTCTTAAAAATTAAAACAACACTTATCCACACGCCATTTGTAATAGAAAATCGAAACAGAAAAAAAATTAAATAAATATTAAATGAAAGGCAAAAATCTGAAAGACACGACAAGTGTAACACTACATCACATAGTAAACAAACTGCTAAATAACACACACGCACATGCACACAATGCAGTTCTTATAAAGAGCTAAAAAAGACTCATGGAATGGTATTTTTATCCAAATGAGCGTTTACAAAACCAAACCCTACAGTGGATCAAAAACATGTTCACCACTGATGGAAAATTAATCCACTTTTTAGCCTCTTTCATCCTCCAATCAGCTGCAGCTCCTCTGATGGATTGAGGTCAGAACTGTCACACCTGAAGCTCTCGCTCCATTGCTGTTGACCTTTTCAGATACCTGAGTGGAGAGCAATAAACTGACGACAATGACAGCCACGTTCAAAGCGTCACATCCAGACCACCAACCAAAAAATGAGGTTAACAGCACTTCAAGAAAAACACATCTGGAGTGGACATATTTACATCATAAATGAACCTCATTTTTACCTTCTGGAAGGTCCTTAGCACCTAATAGACAAAGCAGAAACAATGTAAATGTCTGTAGCTCAACCGGTAGAGGGTTATGCTAATTAACTGGTATTACTTTAGCAGCTCAAAGGTACTGGGTTCGATCCCAGGGAGTGCAAGTACTTATAAAAAAGAAAAAAAAAAAAAAAAAGAAAAAAGTGTACCTTGAATTTACTGCAAGTCGCTTTGGATAAAAGTGCCTGTCAAATAAATAAATGTCTGGACTGCTAAATCATTCTAGAATTATATAATAGCATTTCACGCTACAGATGGAACTTATCTGGCCCAATTTTTTGGCGCTGAATTTTTTGGACAGTGACCTGGAAGGATGTGGAGAAAGCTGGACCATACATCTTCACAAGCAGAGTATTAGTGATGCTCTGAACCCTCAAACCTGTAATGAGGATTCATGAATTTAATACGCCACCATGCGTATCCAAACCCACAGGGAATAAATAAAGGCTGTTATTATAATCCATTCAACAAAGGGCTGCTCATCTGACAGACCCTGGCTGAATGCAAAACGCATTATGAAAGATCAACCCTAGCCGGGAATACAAATACCAAATCGCTTCCAAATGGATCTACAGAGAACCGGCAATAAAAAGACATTTATTATGGAGGAGTTTTTATATAAATAGAAATACCTCAGGTTAAATTTTATTTGAATGAAACCAGTCATGAATGCTTTGGAAACTGTTTTTAATAGCTTTCATGTTGCACTACATTTTTATACAGTACTTTGGTGTGAGGTAATTGAGGCACATAAATATGTGCCTCAAAATATGTGCCTCCCAATTAATTTGGGTCTGAAACATTGCATGCATAATAATTGTAAAACAATTAGCAAAATAACACTTAATTCAGTTGGTAACAGTCGCCCTTCCTCCAATAATGTCTAAAAAAGTTTCTACCTTCCTGTTGACATGAATATCAAAGACAAACTTCATATTCCAGTAAATTCTTTGCCATCATTTTTCAGCTTAATTAAGGCCCCACCTGCCAAACACTTAAATTTGTTCAATAAAATGCTTGTTGTCTATAAGGCTGTTTATTTTAAAGCAATTAAAGTGTACAGACACTTAGTTTGTTTGCACTGTTCAAATGACCAAATCTCTGGTTTTCCAGATAAACACCTGGTCGCTGCTGCATACGTAGTGAATGATAAAGAGGAAGACAAAATACAGCTACTCATTACTGTTATTCAACACGTCTCTACCTTGAACAGAGAATAAAAGATGAGCAATTTATGAGCAATAATCTGTCACTGCCCGGTATGAGATTAGAGAGCTTCACCACAGATGTGTCACTAATGAGTCTCTGTCCACATCTTCACCACTGATTCATGTCTAACCCAGATACTCATTTTGGAACACCTGCAACTGATCCGGATTCAGTGTGAATGCACTGAAACTGAAGTGAAACCAGAGCAGAAGGGATTCCATTCACACACAATCAAACATTTTGCCGCAGGCAGACAATTAATATGCCCGCAGGGAACAACTGAGCAACACACACGGACAATGCGTGCCTAGCTGGAAAAGATTTGCAAAGCCCTGACAAACACAAACCGATAGAAGCTGCTGGCCATGATGGAGGATAATTCACAGCTCTCATTTGTCCCCTTTCAAGCCTTATTTACAGAAACAAGTTGTGCCCCATTGTGTGATGACGCCTCGCATCGCTTCTTTCCGCCGGACCCTCTATTTTCACAGCTGATGCCAAATCCAGACTCCACTTTGAAGGCCCATCAAGCACAATATCAATGCATGGGCATATTCTGTCAAGAGCAGAATGGAATCAGAGCAGTCACAAATCCTCTTGGCATAAATAGGAGATTTTCTACGACAGGTTTCAGAAGGGCGCTTTAAGGCAGTTTCTTCCAAAACACCTGTGGCATTATCAAAACAATCCTCTTACACACACACGTTTGGATATATAAAAACACCTAAAATTGTAACATATAATATACAATCATAACAGAAGAATAAATTGAGGTAATTACTTTGTATACATACACCGTAATATTACTGTATATCAATTACACACACGCACACACACACACACACACAAATGTATAATGTTTATGTTTATAATGTTCAATCTTTGCATCTGTTTGCATCACAACCTCTCAGTGTTACTGGGATGAGATTGACAAATGGAGTTTATCCTCCCACAGATATAATTATTTCATAAATATTTCATCTACAACTCTGATGTATCATTGTATTTTCAAGAGAACAGATAAGAAATAGAGGGAGTCAAGGGTCGGACAAATGCATTCATTTATCTTGTCTGCATTTCAGTCTACAGCACTATTTTGTGAGGTCAATCACACTTTTCTGCTGGCGCAGTGCCGTGCAATTATTGCTGAGGTCTTTGCTGGCAATTGTGGCAATTTCAGGAAAGCACTAAAGTTATTGTTCCTTCATGAAATATCAAAAGAGTTAGCCACTTAATATCCGAGCCACTCCACCAAATTGCTAACATTTGTTTTAAGCATGTATGCTAACCAACTATATTCCAGGTATTGGCTAATTCTAGTTTTGAAACTCACACTGTCAGTCCCATTCCACAAATGCTTCCATTAAGGCACAACACACATTTTGAATAGTAGAGTAAGTGTGTTATTGGAGCAACTACTGACAAATGTTACCAGCTCTGTGAAATGGCCCAGCTTCCTTTATTCTGTGTCTAAGAACATGTCATATTCTTTTAACTCGTCTAAAACACCCCTTGTTGTGCTGCCTGAGATGAACCATCTTCAGTATATCAGCACTGGACAGTTACTCGGCTTGAAGCTTGAAGTTGTGGTCTAATGTTTATCACACATGTCCCAGAGCGCCCCTGTGAATGTTTCAATTTCAGCCAACATTGTGTCCCGTCACCTTCACCCTCTCTCTCCCAATGATTTCCTGTCACTTCTGTAATGTCCTGTCATTTCTGAAAGGAAGTCGTGGCTTAGTGGTTAGAGAGTCAGACTTGTAACCAAAAGGTTGTCAGTTTAATTTCAATGTCAGCAGGTAAACAACCGAGGTGCTCCTGACTGACATTGTGTGTTTAATAATTTTCTTTAATAATTCTCACAAAATGGAGGTTGCCACAGACATCATACGGCTTAGTTTAAAGACATTTCTGGGCTATGATAGAAACTATTTTTACAGAGAAAAACTCAAAAAAGTGGTATTAAAAAAAATCCAAGGACTGTTTTTCAAGGCTGTGTTGAACGTTTCGTTCCTTTGACATTTTGATCGTAAGGGCTTTCAAAGAACTTGCATGAACTTAAAATAACACCCAAAACTGAACCTCACGCAACCCAACCAAATATTTGTTAAATCATTTTTATGTTTCAAAGATAAAGGAACAAGATAAAAGCGAGTAAATGCTGAGCAGTTTCTTTAAAGACACGGCCTCATATTTTAACACTGACAGGTAGAGCTGTTAAAGAACATTGATAATCTTGTGTGGAGTGTTATAACAGGCCATAAACACTTATTTATATAAACACTTATTATCTCTATATCGTGTATTTTTTTCCTCATGGTTACTAGGTGCTCTCATACAACAGGCATTTTGTGAGCTCTGAAATTGCTTTTTTACCTGTGGTATATTGTCTCTTTAAAGCAGCTGAGCTCAGTATTCAGTCACGGCACAACGCAGGCAAGCCTTCCTGTCAAATCTGTTACAGCTTTGCTTATCGATATCAACTCACGAAGAGACATTTGAACAAAATGGATCTGAAAGGAGAGAGGATCAGAACAGACGTCAGGCTTAAGATAATTACATTCACACGCCACTGGCTGCGATATTGAGCAAACATCTGTCATATCCTGTCACTAAAGCAACCAATAATCTCTTGACATTTTTCCCTTAAAGGGACAGTGAACCCAAATAGAAAACTGTCATTTACTCGCCCTCATGTCATTCCAAACACATTTGACTTTCTATCGTCTGTGCAAACAAAAGATGTTAGACAGAATAATCTCATTGCTTTCTTGCATAAAACGAGAGCAAATGGAAAGAAACGGCATGAGTTCTACAAATGACAAAATGGCATCAAAGTTTTATAAAAGTGCTTCATACTATATTCCAAGTGTTTCTGAAATCTTGCCCTACACTGCAAGTCTCAATCTATACTTAAACTGTAGCATTTAAATCAACAACGTTTTTGCAATGTTGCACCACATAGAAAAGATCACAGAAAAATGTTCTAAACATCTCATTTCCCTCCTGCATAAAAAAATAAACACATTAGGATAAGTAAATGTAACAAATACTATCACTTAAGCTGACATTTACCCTCAACAGTATCTACAGTACCACAAGAAGTCCATTTAGTTACTCCAAAGTAAGGCTCGTCTTTAAATTGCCCTCTAATGTCTTTCCTGTAGGGGCCCATACTAAACTGAACCAAAGAACAGTAAACAGAACCCTTAAGTAATGAAAGAACAAGCATTTCTTATGTCCCTCATGTCCTGTAATCTGTGCTGTTCTAATTACAGTAGGTGAAAAACAAACAAATGGCTTCTGTCTGTTCATTTGTGTTTTAGGATGTTCATATTCCAACAGATCTTAGCCCATTCATAAAGCACCTTAAATTCAGAAACCACCTTAAATCTCACAAGTTTATAATAAACCTTGGTTTTGTGTGTGTACATTATGAAAGGTATAAATATACCCATGTCAATATTTATCATAAACCAAGCACAGTATAATTCACAGAAACGTGGGGACTAGATGTCACTTCAGAAAATAAACAGTTTACCTATCGAAAACCACGCATGATGCATTTGATTGGTATATACAACATAAGACGACTGCTCCTTCACAGAGCTATTAAACCAAGTGCCAAAAATCTGAGCGAGACAGAGAGAGAGGGACAGAGAGAGAGGGAGACAGAGAGAGAGAGAGACAGAGGGACAGAGAGACAGAGGGACAGAGAGAGAGGGAGACAGAGAGAGAGGGAGACAGAGAGAGAGGGAGACAGAGAGAGACAGAGAGATGATATGCAAGGAGTGTGACCCAAGACAAACAGACCCCTGAGGGCCCGGACACCAATTTCCACAAGGTCAACTGCAGAGCGGGGAAGTGTCAGTTCACACACACAGAAGTGATGACAACTGTGGTAGTACAAAGAGCAGCGCTCATCCCAATATAGCGCTTTTTTCACTTCAACACACAGGTGATTTTACCTCACATTTTTTGCTGTAGATAGGGAATGATATCAAGGCCGTAGAGCTAAAAGGTGTTGAAGGGAATAAGACATAACCATAATTCAGTAATTCTCATCAAAATTCCCTCAGAAAGGACATTACAGTGTTTGATTTACTCTTAAATATGACCTTTTTTCCACTGAAAACTCGGTCTGTACCTATAGGACTGTAATTGAAATGATGTCAGAGTTCTCCCCCTGAGAGCATTTACTTTGAAATAGATTTCCTGACTTGGAGCCGAATCGGATGTAGTTTTCAGTCTCCCTGTTCTCTCGCACCTGCAGCTTCATTACTGACACCTCTCTGCACCTCCGTCACCCCTGATTGGCAGTCCCTGATTCCTAACTTTCCCTCAGATTGTGTGCCTCAGAGCAGTCAGGCACCGGAACCACAAGCCTCTACATTTAGACTGTCAGACTCAATGCATCTGCGTATAAAGGTAATATAATTTCGCTGCGTCTCAATTTCAGTCCAGTTTGGCTCGCCCTGCACAGTAATTTGGCACAAATACGCACTCCTGCCTTTAGCTTCATGCTGTCTTTTATATAACATCCAGCCCAATAAACAATTGCTTTTGTAGCATCCTTCAAATAAACCTCTGGATGCACACAGACCCTCTGGGCTCCGGTTGTGTTTGCAGATGGAGATGAAGAGGGGCCAATTGGCAAGCTGGAAATGAATAATTTTGTGTGAACATGCGGATAATTAATCATTCTCAAAGATCATTACCACGCAATGGGGTAATCGCTGCCACGCAAGCAAGATTAATAATATACTCTAGTACGTATTTTCTTTAGTTGTACGTTTTGGAGACGTTGAAGTCTCTTGCATCTGCATGCCAACGCACTTTGTTTTACTAAGTTATAAGCTGTTTGGAAAGCCAAATTCTCCAAGTGAACCACACAGAAAACGGCTATACGCAAGATCTATTGAACGAGTAAACTTGGATGGCGTTCACACAGCAGTGATCGACTAATGTGGCTGGCTTTTTTGTTTTATTTGCTCTCGGAATAAAACTTTGCTCGCAGTAACATCTAATGATTGATACAATGCCTTAAAAACGAAAATCTTTGCGGAACAGAATGACAACATCTTGAGAAGCCCAAACAACAGTTTATTGAGATGTTGAGATGTTCTCAAAATCACATCATTACGAAAATACATGCACCACTAGGAGATGCAAGATAGGACCACATAACTCACAACAAACACGACACATCAGGGCAGTTAATGCTGTAAACGGTACAAATCATAAACAATGAGGAGGTGTTTTCTATGATTCATGAATGACGTGGTGCATGCTGGGAAACAAGAGTTTGGCATCACCACTGGAAAAAAAAAAACATTCCACAGAAAGAGTTCCAAAGATTCACAATATATAAGTTCCATAAGGAAGCTCTGCTTGGCTCATTTACAATTTGTAGATGAATAATTAATGAACAAACGCGTTCAAAGCCAAGTCCAGTATTATCAAGGGTGCTAGCAAGGAGTAATTTGGAGGAGAGAAACAGGGCCGCTGTCCATCAAATGTCTGCAAGTAACACTTCTCCAATAAGACGGCTGATGAGGACTCTCAATCAGTGTACGGGCCGAGCCATTTTGTGCTGATACACAGAACCTGTCACAGCACAGTGCAGACATGCCACCAAGACTGTGAAAGCAACTAACACTTCTTAAGAGAATGTCACTCAAAGGCTTATGGCCAATTTAAGGTGTAGTCTGGCCCATACACACACCCCCCATGCATACACATTAAAATTGGCTAACACTGAAGAAACGGTTTAAACTAACTTTCAGCAGAGCTCGATACACATCAATACCGGCTAGATCTAAAAGTTTGTGATGCACAAAACAGGAGGTTGTAAAACTGCTCCAATGACACACTGTTCAGGAAACTTAATGGCCAATAAAGTGCATTAAAATTACAGCACTTCCAAAGTTGCCAGCAAAACGTATTGCCAATATATTGTAAAAGCACAGTAACATCAACTAATCATTCTTTTCTACACAATTGCTTTGTATATATTTTTAATGAAATATCAACAACAAAAAGAAACAATGGGAACAAGGACAAGGAAAAAAAACTTTTTTCTTTTGTCCATTAAAAAAAGTTTAACTTATACATGGTGGTGTAGTACTCCAACCTGTACAGCAACACACACACACACACAGCCACCATGCATGACAATTAACCCAGAATTATTCTGTTAAAGTGTTTACTTGGCAGGCAACGCTTCTCATGTGTGCCAACAGACGGGCTGTTTGGTTGAAACCCACACAGTTAACGTACAGGTCCGGGGGGGCATTAACTCCCACCGAGCCAGGCCTCAGCTTGTGTTTGTTCACGCTAGACCCCAACACACAAAATTAATGATTCCATGGGTGTGACATATTGATGAGGTGCGATTGTCTACAGTTGCTGATGGTTAAGATGATACAGTTTATTGGTGGGACCCAACTGGGGGATTCAAAGCCATGTTAGCACTATAAAACTTTAATAAAATATGTATTCAGAGAAGACTGCTAAGAGCAGCGTTTTATGATATTTACACACAAGAGCAACTAAGAAATATTGAGTCATCCAAACTCCGACCAGGAAATTGGTTCCACAAAAATACTTAATTGTTTATGGTTGCTGAGCAAATTGTGGCATCATATACACAACCAGTCAAGGGTGTGGCCATTTCTGTCATGTTAAAATGGCTTTAAATGAATCTAGCTAAGAGGCAAGCTGCAGGAATGGAGGCTAGCAAAACATTATGCTAGCCAGAAGCAATACATCACCCAGTAGTTAGCTACAACCACCAAAGAAGAAAAATAGGAAACAAGATTTAAGGTTAACTTTACAGCGCAAGTACTGTGTACTGAACCCATTTTGAAAGTCTACTGAACCTTGAGGGATAATTTATATGAGAATTTCTCCACACACTCCAGCGCAAGTCAGAGGACTCCTGCGGTGCTGCCATGCTAAATGTTTCTCCACAACACAACAACATTTATCACACCACGCACCACGGTGCACCCTCACAATTACTGTTACTTCTGCATTCAACACACAAACAGCCAAAAAGATGGTATAACGTTACAGACTTTCTGACTGAAACAGAGTCTGTGCCAGTTTCTGTCATTAGAGGCAGTTATCTCTTAAACTTCACAGAATAGTCGACTTAATTCTGTAGACTGTAGTGTGATATAGTCTGCATTACTCAAAATATCACAACAAATTAGTATAAGGCAACGTGCTGTGAAAGTTTAGACTTTGTACGTTTGTAGGCCATTAGTAAAGCCAAAGTGTTTGTTGACAGTTTCATTGAAAAATGCCATCCTACACTAAATCAAGTGTGTTAGCCAGAAACACTGGGGGAAAAAAAAAACCCAATTCAAGGTAAAATGAGCTTGAATCAAAAGAAGTAGGTTGTCCCGGGAGCTCTGTGAGATTTGGCCACCTCCGCTCCAATTCTGTAACATCACGTTTACCTCAGGGCTGTCACTGCCTCAGAGATGCAATAATGGTTGCCGTCTAATAAATTCATCCAATGTCACGCATTTTTAAACACTCAACTTTTCAGGAAAAATCTCTTAAGAAAAAAGATTAAAGCAAAATCATTTGTATGCTCATAAAAAGCATAATTATGGGGTATGGGCTAATACGGTTGGCATGTGTATACGCAAGATGCAATTGGTAATGTTGTGTCCTCAATGAACCACAATAAAAGTCATCAGTTATAACCAACTAGAAATAATTCACCTTAAACTTATAATTCTGTCATGTTTCATTCACCTTCTATTGTTTCATTCACCTTCTCACATGCTATTTTTGTCAATACAAAAGGAGAGTCTTTGCCTAATATTGTGCCCTATTTGACGTTCCATCCACATTCAGATTTAAATAATAAGCTAAAGCAATGTGCCAAGTTTTTACATAATTGAACCAAAAAAAACTGCTTCTCTCAAGAGCCACAACCAGATGTGATGCCCCAGTTTGAATACAGAGTGAATTTGAATTGGAAGGCTGTGATGTGGAGGTTGCAGCCCACAGAACAGAGAATGACCTGAACCTAAAATAATTTAATCAAGTGCCTCAAGTTGCACAAAGTGCCTCAAGTTGCACAAAGTGCCTCAAGTTGCACAAAGTGCCTCAAGTTGCACAAAGTGCCTTAAGTTGCACAAAGTGCCTATAAGGCTTTAGGTGACTTAGATTACTTAGCATTACTCTTATGGAATGTGAAGCTTTTGAATTGACATGGTCAAAATGAGCAGTCAAATCTTCAAGAAATAGTTTTGTGTCAGTGAACAGACTAGTGTGCTGCACACTGACAGTTCAAGCTTTGGCTCATGGTCTTCTACCAACTTCTGTTCCCATATCTATCACACCATATGATTTTCCTCATGTTTCCACACAGTTTTTTCCAATAAAGCTGTGTTCTACAGATAAAAACAACAGCGACAACTTAAGGGTGAATACATGACTTTTTCTTTCAGGGTAAATACATTTATAATTCATGCCATCTGCTCAGCAGAAAACACATTCTGTTACTAATACTGTTCCAGTATGAGGGCCAAACGACAGGAATGTCCTTTCCAAGTCAAATAAAACAGCGATAATCCAGCTATTCATTCGCCATTATCAGTGCCTTGGGGGGGCGGGGTCCAATTCTCTGATCCTGTAAGTAATTAAAGACATTCACAGCGACTACAAAACAGATAAACATCAAGTATATAAAAGAAAAGATAAAGTCTTTTATTAATCAGAAGTTTGGAGGGCATTATGCAAAGTACGTTTTAGTCAGATAACGCCGGTTCGGTTAAACACGACCGCACCGCATAAGACCAAAAGAACGCGGTTTGTATCTCTAATGCCCGACAGGCTATTTTTTAGATGTCTTGGGAAAAATCATTCTATAAAGGGATCTTAGGTTAGGCGAGCTGAGGATTAAGCGAAAGACAGACTTTCATCTCATAGCGATGTGAAGCACACAGAGCGAACGGTTTCTCCACTACATGTCCTTCCCCTTTTCTGTACTGACCTTTACATTAATAACAGAAGCCCAGACTGCTACTATAGTGGAGCCTGTGTGCTTTAGAGAACACCACCTTTCAACATATTGGAGACAAGAGCCCTCAGAGTAAGAAAATTAGCCCTTTTTCGCTACAGCTCCCCAAATAACTTGTAATCCAGGACCAAGGGGAACTGTATGAGAGTCGAAAACGTGGGAGATGGAACGAGAGAGAAAAAGACAGGAGAGCGAGAGAGCTTGTTACTGGCCATGTTAACTAGTGAGAGGCAGAGCAGGGTCAAACCACAGGCGTTGAGGAAGAGAACGTGTCAGATAAAGAACGTTTTTGTTATTGCACAACTCATTTTACATTCATGAAGGTGTGGCTTATTACAATTTACAAAATAGTAACTTTTTCATGTTTGTAGGTCTCAAATCAAGCCAGAAGATAGAGGCAACCAATCAGCTAACTGCTGGCCAGATCAGGCCTCACCTGATTGGTTAAGAATATAAAGCTTGTTTAGTTCACTGGACTACCCAAAATAATGCATGACTAGAAGTCATAGGTTAGGAAAGAGTAAACAGTTTTTTCCATTGTTGACCACATTGTCAAAGGGAACACAAGCATATCCAGTGGTGGATCTTTATCTAACCAGTGTTTCAATATTCAGAGAAAATATTTCTCAGTGTTGACCTGAAGACCTGTGCTGTTCTCCAGGCTTCAATCCACAAGCCAAGTTAACCATAGCCAATTCTTCCTCAAAATGGAGTTTCAGTCTTGATATTTGCCAAGCAAACATTCATACACAAGTTCTTCCAAATATAACAGTTTCATAAGCATTACATGAGCCCTTTATACCCATTAATACAAGCCTTTTATTACCAAACCAACCATTTGTACATGTTTACAGCTACAAATTTTACAAATTTGTACCAGTTACAACTACCTGCTTTTAATGACTTTCAAATACTATGGTAAAAATCTTATACAATACTATGGTTTTGTATACTCACCTCTGTTCAAGATTCAAACAATTCAAACCCCCAGTTTAAATGTGCGTCATCCCAATGATTCGCTCACTAAGAAAACTAAACTAGACTACAAACCTTTTGTTGGCCTTTGATGACTCAATCGTTCAGTGTGAAGGTCTATTAGTCAGTAAACCACGTAACAACAGCGTTCCACCATGTTACACTCATATAACCAGGATTGCATACCATAAACAGCACAACAATTCAGACAGCAACCAAAGCAAGACCCTTTAAACGACCCCTGACAGCTACACACAGCGTGAGGGACGCACTTGACTTTCAGAATAACTGGTAACAGGTCCAGGAAATGAGACACTCAGAGCAGCGAGTACTTCAGAGGATAAAATCACTGCCGCTGCCTCCAACCTGAGCTCTGCAGGCAAGGACGCATCCATCACACACACAACTGACTGCCTGATGATTTGGAAATGTGCTGTGAGTGGAACTCTCGACTGTACGGATTCTGAAAGATCTGTGTGGGATGACGGGAAACAATCAAGACGGACGAAGGGTTACATAAGCTGTTCTGCATTCTAATTACGAACAATAAAACATTCAACCATGACAATAACAGAGTCGGAGCACAGTTACTGCAGAAAATTGCCAACCTATTGAGCATGCGATAGTAATCGCAAGGAAATCAACAGGCATAATTTGAAGGCTTATCTAAATGTATTCAAGTTTATAGGCAAGAGATGAGGTTTAATATGAGATAAACAAGAAAATATTTACCAAAAACTCAGTCATTCTTCTGTTACAATTTATGGCTGTATTAGACTGTAAAGCTTTACTAAATTTTATGAAGCATTAAAGTGCCCTAAATTCCCTCTTTAGGACAAAGATAAAGAAATACAGCAGGGATTTAAAAATAGAGCATTTTAACTCTAGCCTATAATACCATGCATACCATATTAGCATAATTGCATGTGTCGTAAAAGGGCTTCAATTCTAAAGCCTTTTATAATTGACTCATTATTGAGTTGTATTGATTGTTGCACATTACTGAATACATTTTAAACCAATTTAAACACTTCTCTAATAAATACAAATTTTCCATTGACATTTCCATTTCCATTTATTCATTTGGCAGACACTTCTATCCAAAATGACTTACAGCGAATTCAATGTATACTTTAGTCAGTACTGTTCCCTGGGATCGAACCCACAACCTCTGAGCCACAGGAACACATTGACCTTTAAATAAACTAAAGATGTTGTTTCTGCTAAACATATGCAGGATAATTTAATACAGATCAATAATCAGTAAGAACGCATGAAAGATTTTATCAGCAGGCTTTCCTCTGACTGCTGCGTGTGCTTTAACAGTTGGGAAGGTGAGAGGCGCAGTGTAGAGAAGAATACTGATTTTCCGTTTGGCAGGAACAAGAGGCTGGAGCCGGGCTGATCTGGGCACAGTCATGTGCAACAGCTTGGAGGCAGGTAATTATGAACTCTTCTCTGATGAGGGTCGAACCTGAAACACAAACCTCAACCTCTCAATTTCCCAATACACTAAACAAATCAATACCTTGAAATTCCTCCTTCCTCATGTCAAAATCCTCAACATGGTCACATGAAAGACATCAGCCTCACTCAACATCAGCCTCACTCAGATCATTACAGCCCTCAAAGATGAGAAAAATCTTTCATGTACTTTAAAACAATGACTTTCTACAGCAAGGACTGGCAAACTTGTTCCAGAAGAGCCAGTGCCAGAGTTCAGCTCCAACCCTAATCAAACACACCCAAACCTGCTAATCAGGGTTACTAGAGGGCTATGAGTTTTACCAGAGTTGAAGCTAAACTCTGGGCTTGGATGCATCCAGGAACATGTTATCAGCTCTACATGTCTCTGTTGTCCAAACAACTGCATTATTAGTTAGAATCCCTAGCAGACGCATTGTCTGTGATTTGTATACCTAAAGTGTAATTTTAATGTATACAAACACATACTGATATTATTCAAAGACCAAAATATCAATATTTAAATATTTTCAACAATGTCACCCTGTAAAGCTGAACATTACATTGAATTATTGAACAATATATGTGCACATTGCAACAGTTTGCAATAATGTTTTTATAACTTTATACGGAGTTTTATACTGTATAGGGAGTTATATTGTAACGCACACAGATAATGCTTTAAATTGACATCCAATTTAAAGTATATTAAATGTTTAAAAACTGAAAATCACATCACATCCTTTAACATATCACATTTGTCTTCAGTTGCCCAGCTACATCTAGGTGTTTGAAACTGCTTAGCAATTTTCCATGGGTGGGTAGCTAAGAAACTCATTCACTCATCTTCCAAGCCCTCGGAGAACATTACCACTCATCTGCAACAACTGAGCGAATTAGTTCGGCATCTGCAGAGTCAAAGTAGAACAAGAATCTCTAGTTACTCTCCTACACACGATGATATCTGATCCACGCAGCACAAAACAGTAAGTCAATTAAGTCGCAGTAACCCCTAGATCTCAAAGCTATTACAGCCATTAAAACAGGAGAACTCTCCTGACGGCTGACACATCACATTCACAAGATGAAGAAATCAAATCTTGCACAGGGTAAATCTGATGACATTAACAGCCGAGATATGACAAGAGCATCTAGCAGGATAATGTAAGCATTTGAAAACCTACAAAATGAGGGACACGTTCTGTTTGATGATTAAAAAAACCTTTATAACAAAAGCCATGTTAGGGGTGACAAATGCAAGTCTGCATAAAAACCTAAAATAAAAATCCAGGTGAAACGTTGGTGGCATTTGTGTTACTCTGTCGATTGTTAAACACCAATTTTACCTCAGCAGTTTAAACAATTGATGCACAAACAAACAGGTTACCCAAAGGTTTAAAAAGCAGGAATGTGAAGCTCATTCTTTTGTTGAAGTACTTCAATTAATTATTTAGTAAAAGAAAAGTAAAAACAATTTAATTTTAATGTGACGCTAAAGTGTTACAAACCACTTCTACTGTAGGAAAATTATAACACTACAGAATTGCATAAATGTTTTAAAATGACCAGAGAAATTGACGTATGAGAAATTAATACGGCTACAGATCAACCGAAAAAAAAAGTACATGGCTTAAATGTTCAAAACCATAAACTGTCTTTGTACCACCATTAATAAATAAACGTATTCTGATGAAAAGGTGCACAAATTTAATGAATACAGTTTTGTTAATAGCAGCCTTTATCCCCGTCTAACACAGGGATGCCTGAACTCTAACACAACTGTATGAAAGGTGCCTGTATTGCAATTTAACTAAAATATTTGTAGTTAAAATATCAAACCACCCTGTAATACTGGGAACAGGATTGATCCATATAAAACGCTTATATGGGGGATCTGGCAACCCCAATAACAGAAGCCTAAAGCTAACATGCATATTATCTATGAATTATATACTTTTAGCAGTACGTTTACTCTGTATATGTGTCCAAGTACATTTCTGTGGTTCCTGACAAGCAAATCACAGATCTTGTTGATGAAGTTCTAATTTGAGTTTGTTCAATATATTCTTTCAATCTTCAGATAACAGTTTAGAAAATGATCACATCAAATGACATCCTATCACAGCATTCAAAGTTTAAATGGATGCGCTTGTTTGAAGGCAAGGCAGTCAGTGCAAAAATGTTTTCTGTCAGTCGACTTATGAATATTTTTTTCCTGTCTGATTTCAGGAGTCACCTTTCTAGGGTTTAACTCACAAATGATGTTCCTGTCATAATTTTGTCTGGCTAGCGCTAAAGAACACAAACCAAAAGACAGCTCTCAGTTCTCTTGGGAACTAAACTGGTCGCTTTATGTCCCAGTAAGCCGTCTAAATATTACATATTAGACAAAAATAAACCTGACAGACTCTTGCCCTTGACACAATGTGAGCCGAAGAACTTGCGGCTAATAGTGACTAAAAAAAAAAAAAAAACTGCAGAGAAATCGAAAAATAAAAACGCTGCTATTGAAAATGTTCAGGTAATGACTTGGGTAAATTAACAGCTATCTTTGTTTGATTTTACAGTCAGTGTACACAAAGCATGCGGTTAACTCAAAACGCTACACAGTGGTTATATTGCACTTATGCTTATTTGACTGTTAATAATGTGTGAAAAAGTCGATTTCAAAACCTCCTGAGGACAAGAAAACACAAAGAGCAGCTCGACAGAGCACAAAAACGTGACCAAACACATTTGAGTGTTTTTCAGTGCAGTGTTTTCAATAATAGTAAATCTTTTCTGTAATCACATTACAAACAACGACAACACACCAAATCATGGTAAAAGTTTGTTGTAAGCATATTGAAAATGCTGCCACCATCCTTACGGATTAAGGCCGTCTCTGTTCTTTTTCCGTCTCTTCTATCTCAAATATAGTCAAAGGACTGAAAAATATTGAGATATACAGCACAGCGATTGTTCAGCTACATCTCCCAGCCGCCCTTCAAAGAACAGCTCCTGAATATTAATCTAATCCCATCATGAAATCATTTTATTTTTTACGGGGGTCTTAGGGGGAAGAATTTCAAAAGTCTCTCCAGCACACTCGTACCGCACACACACACACTAGTGCCTGCTGTCAAATCTCTGCTGCATTTCTGGATCTGCTATGCCATCAGCTATACAGCTGTTATCACAGTAATGCAGTCGTTTCTCCCAGAGATGCGTTTTCATCCAGGTCTGGTGCAGCACACACACACACACACACACACACACAACTAAAGCGGACTCCAACAAGCAGACTAATGCGCATGCTAATGTAACTTCAGTTGCATCGCAGGACATGCGAGTACCACGCAAGTTGCGTGTGGGTTACAGCGCATCCATCACCTTGGAGACCCATGGATGGTTTCCATACATCTAACAGAAAGGAAAAGCGTGTTAAATTTGTTATACTTTCTCACGGCTGATGGTGTGAGAGCGAACGCTGTCACGGAAACGTCAACATCCAAAGGTCAGATACGAGACAGCAAAGAGGCTCTTATATAAGCCCATTACTAAAGCGGGGGGCGTCTCATACAATAAAAGCCACAGACATAATCATAATGATTACAGTGTGTGTCAGTATTTTCAAAATAAACTAATCACCACAGAGAGGCTTCAAATGTACTGCCACACGAACGACTAATGCGCATGCATATTTGTTCCTGCAGTACTGCGATAATCACAAACACGCCGTATAACAGTTTCAACATTTTCCTGTTTTTTTTAAACCTGCCACAGAATGCAAGCAGCCAAATACCTTTTAGTAGCAATACAGTAAGAGGACGAGAAATGTGCACTCAAAGAAAATATCAGATTAGATTTCAGCAGCCTGTGCATGTCGGCTAACCGGATTAGCTGCCACAGTCAAACCGCTCGCCCATTTGCAACACTAATTTAGGGCGAGCAAAACGGTGGGTGTCTGGCAACCGCACCTTTAATCTCTCACGTCAGCACAAATACTGTCAGAATGAGCGATTATCCCGCAATACGTCCCACTTGTCCGGCTCGCTTGATGCCTGTAGATGTGCGGATAATCCAGGACCCACGTTTAGCCTCTGTGAGGTTCCATCATAATAATTAATGATCATTTTGCAGAGTTGTGACATGGCAAAACAAAAGGTGATGTCAGAGCCAAGCAGTTCATTTAATGAGATGATCGAAAAGCAAATCAACATTTCACCACAGTTTAATAAACAACGTTACAGCATTCAGCTCAGAACAGAAGACGGGGATAAACGCAACTCATTTATCAAATAAAGGCAAGCTAAATTGCTAAATGATTAGAAGTCAGGGCTCAGTGACCGAGTAACTCTTGCCATTTAAGATTCATTTTCAATGTTACGCTACAGGTGACAGGACTGGAACACTATGCAAGCATGAGATGTCAAAGCAATTAGACGCTGATTGTTGTTGATCTGATCCAAGCGCAAAAAATTATAAGCTCCTTTTAAATAAAACGGCAGCAACATATAATTTAAGATGATGGAGAATAAACCTATTATAGTGAAATAACTGCTCCACTTAAATAGCTCGCAAACATTCAGATGATATTACAGCAGTAATAAGAAACTTGTAGACTTGGCACGTTATAAAAAAACATCAAAAAAATAAAAAATTGCGTTTTGCTAATTAATAGCCGTGCCTATAAATCTTCCTCATTCTATTTAAATGTATTAAAGGAAGAATTATCCAGTTAAGATCAAGAATCTGAAACTAGATATCATCTAAGCGTTTCTTGCCCTGACCTTACAGCATTATTGCCCACATACTATTAAAGCTTAAATAAAGCGTTTCTGTATCTATTCACACTTAACTTGTGACCTTATATGCTAAGAAAATCTCTGGGCATTAATTTCATCACTAAAAGACAGTTTTAATAACCCTTTTCATTTTAGTGATTTTCAACAAAAGACAGAGAAGCATTCTAAACCTAAAGGATTGCCAGGGCTTGTTTACTGGTTAAATGTATGGAAACGGGCTGTAGAAACAGCTATTCTCAGGAACAACCAATCACACGCTGAGTCACACTCAAAACTCCACCTGTAAGCTCTGCTCCTCACCACACTGTGTCCTGGGTGTTGACGCATGGAATACATCAAATTTCCTTCCTGTTTCCTCCATTTTTCGACACTTCGAGCTTATCATGATTCACAGAAAATTTGCGACACACATGGCCTCCAGGAAAAAAAAAAAAGCAATATCCTGCCGAAAAAAATAAATCGGGACACAAAGACACCCTTTCTTTTTTTAAAAGCTACCCTTTGTGGCAAAATAGATTTTTGAGGCTTTGAATTTGTATTTAATTTTAGGTTTGGAATCCATAAGATGAATTATTGCCCTACCATCAACCCAATGGTCATTCATTCTCTAATGGCCATTTAGACGGATATCAGGTTTGCTGTGTCCGACGGCTAATTTGTAAACTGACGGCTAAACAAACCCCAGTGCGAGATAACTTCCTACTACACAATAATGGAAGAATTGCTCTCAATATGGCCCTTCTAAGATGAATCTAGGAGAATGTTAATGAGTGTCCACCTGTGCTGTTAGTCCTGCAAATTTCAGAAATCATTGATTATTCTTAGCGTACAAAGGCAGCAATAAACGAAGACAATAACCAAGAGAGCTGTTTCTATAGCTGTTGTTTGTCCCTATAGCAAAAATGTGTCATTTTGGGAAAAGAGCTAATGTGCAATTTATACTAAGCCACTAGCATCCGCTATTTACCTTAACAACCAAACCGATAGCACTTAATTTATATTCAATATGTAGAACATTCATATTTCACATTAACCTGCATAATAAATCAAACAATAAATTATTACAGCTGCTGCAATTAACAGATCATTGCATGTGTTGTACATTATTCCATTTAGAAGCGCTCCCATTGGTCAAACTTCAACTACTTCCAACCAATCCGCCTCATGCACACATGCAAGGGCCAATCAAATGCGTCCAATCAAATCGGTCCACATGCCTAATAGCCACCGTCAGTCTTCCTGAATGAGTTTAGAAGTTGAAAACATAACCTGAACATCTGTAGTAATCGAGATAATTTGAATTTCCATGTGCACCATGGACTCAATGTAAACAAGAGATACTGCGTAGCGTAGCTTCATTTACAACAGGTCAACAATGAGGCCAGTGAAACAGTAAAGCTGTTTTGAGTGGCAGCTTCAGTGATTATAATGAGCATCTGCAGTTGAAGTCTGTGTAATTTATGCAAAATTTAAGTAACAGTTCTGTTTCTCATGCTGCTGCGACAGTTAATTTTAGGTTAATCATTCAGGAAATGTCTTGATTTACTAATGTATAAAACAGCAATTCATTTAATTAAGGATCATTCAATCAAGGGTATCTTTAAGTAAAATTAAGCATAAATTAATTCAGATAAACAGCTCTCAGCTTGTTTAAATGCGCAGAATATGGCACTGTTGAATGTTAATATGGCATTCAGATGCCCTACATGACATCAGTTTTTAAGAAAAATTATATTAACTAAAAAAAAAATACTCACTTCAGGACGTTGTATGCAATATTACTTCTAATAATTAAAAAAAGTTTAATTGTATATGCATACATATAGATATATGGTTACACATACAGTATATATATATAGGTTTATTTTTCACATATATACACGCATCTATATATAACCAGCTAAAGCACTAAATGCCTTAAATGAGATAAGTGCATTTCCCCTCCTAAGTCTGTTCCATGACCCATCTATTGCTGTCAGCAGTGCCCATACATCTAAAATAAACTCACCTTGCACAAGACGACACCGGGACCATAAATACATCTACAATTTAAAAACAAAGGTGATTAAAAACAGACACAAATCACCGCTTCACCTTTTCAAAGTCCAATAGCACATTATTACACAATATAAATTGTGTCTGACGGTTTTGTATTCAACTTGTCTAGTATCTACAGTAGTACTGTAAAATCATAAATATAGAAATACACAACCTCAAGAATGGAAGATTTAGCTTCTAGACATCAGATTCCCTGTCTAAGCTTAAACACTGAGGCACAACAGCCTATTGCCTGTATCTAATATAGGACAACAGGGAGGATTACTGGAATTACTGACTGATGAATGAGGGAGAAGGTGAGCAGATCTTCAGGCCCTTGTGAGAAAGTGCTAGCGGGCTAATTGATTATTGACAGCGCGCCTGGTTCTCTGCGCCTGTGGCAAGGAACACCTTGTCCTCCAAGAACCACAAACCTGGGCTGAAACTGAGCACACAACTTTAATCTAAATAACACAAGACACAAGTGCTTCCTCTTATGCTCCGAAACAAATTGGTGTATTTACGACCAATGCCATATTAGGCCCCCAGGAGCTGTTGTTTGTGCAGACTGTAGTTACTCTGTAGAAAATAACTACTTTTGGAAAACATTTGCTATTTAATTACCACTTCCGAGTCCTCAGATGAAACTAAAATCAGGATAGCTCAAGAAATAGTTTGTACAAATAAAAAAATGTCTAATTTGTAAAGGCAAAGACTTTTGGTGAACCACTTCATTTTTGTTGCGTTCCCAGTGGAAAGCTCATTTAGAAAACAGTCATTCAACTTCATTAAATTATTGTGTTTGGCAAGACAAACTATTATCCACCTATGGCTTCTACCTTCTGTTAGAAATAAACAATAATATAAAGGATTTAAATAACAGTAAATGATGGCTAAACTGTTCTTTAAATGATATTCAGAACCACGCAGTAATGCAGTATGCGTTTATAGCAACAAAAGAAAGCGACTTCTCAATGGTCAACATTATGTGGAGATCTGCCAAAGTCAAAGATATATTCTGTTTAAAAAGAAACATGGTTGTCAAGAAAATACCTTAGAACTTTTTCTGTGAAACACAAAGTGAAGTTTTCTCTCTGAAAGGGGAGGAGGGAGAACAAATCACCTCAGGGGAACTTATTTTGTTACTTGGTTCTCCCGCAGAAACTGGCATCCCCGCAGCACAGCTACACTGCAGTAAGTTTTTCATCATGAGTCTTCTAACCCTTGGACAACCACAAACAAGCTTCTAGCTCCAATCCGCAGAAGCTTGTTGTTATTTATCAGGACATCTCGTGAATCTACAGCGACTTGAAAAGGGTTAAAAATAGAGAATCTGCATGATAAACAAGACTAGCTAAGGTTGTTTACAAACAAACTCTTCGCTCTTTCGTGACCGAGTTAAGGTGCAGGAAAACACGGCGCTGGTTTTCCTTGGCGAATCAGAGGAGTCGCGCTTGAAGGTACTTTGTCTTGCGCACATCAGAGCGCTAATCTACTTCTGCCGAAACGTCCCTCCCCTCTGAATCTCTGTGCCACCCAAACAACATCACATTTCCTGATTAAATTCCACAGACTTTAGCACTCACATTTTATTACAGGATGCTTTGCCTTTAAAAAAAATCATTTTTGCACAAATACCTGCTTTTAAAATCACAGCACAAACTGTTTAACACCTCGCTGAGTAAATAACCAAGCACTGAGTGGCAAATCTTGTCACTTTCGATTTATTTGCACTAGGCACATAAGCATAACTTCAATAGGAGCAAATAAAAATAGCTGGGAAATCGATTTAACTCCCATAAAATAGTCTGAGAAGTCTTGGCTTTAAATCCAGTCTTCCCAAATGCCCGTTTGAACGAAACCATTCCCTCCCCTGCAACTTCCAAAGAAAATCAATCTGTACAGACTGGCATCGCTGTAATATTTACGCCTCAGTTTCAGGGGCAAGGCCAAACATAAACAATGAGGTCAGTTTACTGTAGAGGCCATTCAATGATTGGTACACACTGATATATTGGAAAAATACTTTCCACAAAGTACTAAGGGGAAAACGATTCATAAAATTCAATTTAAAGATGAAACCAAAGCAACTCTTGCATACTGAAGAGTAAACGCTTCATAACACCTGTGCACACAAATACCTGCATTGTGCTGCTATTCACAGTATATAGTCAAAGAGAACAGAGGACAAGAAATCTTACCATCCAGGGGCGACAGACAAAGTAAAGTAAGTGAATTAAGAAAATAATCAGATCATTAAGTGACTTTATTCTGATTTAAATTAATGCACATTAAGCATCTTCTCATGAGATTGCTGATGTCACATTTGGGGTATTGCTGATGTCACATTTGGGTTTTTTTTTGTTAAAGCCATGTACAAACTGTGCACTGATGCACCAGTCATTCTTTATAGCCAATGACCTGAAAGCTCTCCAGAGTGACATCTTCATCAATCCTAATAGAAGCACGGGCTGAGTTTGCACTTTCACAGCGCATTCACAAACACTGCGTACACAGCGAGCACTGCCAGGAGAAAACGCAACCAAAATAAGGTACTCCTGATACAAATTGTTCTGAGAGATGCATCAGAACATTGTAACAATAATAGAACTTGATGAGCTGGCACAATTAGATGCTATACAGCCCCTGCACCTCAGAACGTTCTGTTACAGATATATACACATACACACACCTGGCATTATTTTTGACAGCTTTAGTTGCCCTCATGTCTTAATGCGGCACTCAACAAACCTACAGGATGTAATCAACAGCAATAATCTTTTCAAACGTCTTTCTCAACACGGCTAACAAGCTGCAGTCCGACAGCTTTGAAACGTCAGAACGTTACAGTTTTGGGCAAGTTCAGCTGCATTATTCTCTCCATCAAAGCACAGCTCCTTGTATCCTTTGACTAAAGACTTTAAAGGGTGAATAAATGAAAACAACACAAAACCAAAGCTTCGCTGATGGCTGTGATATACCAGGCTGGGATCTGTGGTGAAAAACACTGAAGAAATCTAGAATCACTTCAAAATAAAGTTGGTTTGACCAGGAATTCAGTAAAGTCTGAGACATTCTGTCTGTTGAGGACAGAGAAACATCTCAAATGAAAAAAGACAAAGACAACAGGCTGTAACTCTCCGACTGCAAATATTATCATATTACAGATGTATCTGATGCACCCTTGAGCAATCCTTACATAAAACCCATCTTAACATATATCAGATGAATTATTGAATTTCTGAGGCTAAAGTCGCCCACATTAGCAATTCAGTTACATAATTTAGTGGCTGACCTGCTGATTATTAGTCAGTGACTTCAGTAACACTATAACTAATGCACGAATCTGAAGACGCGTGTACATCCTATCCACACACTGCAAAGTCACTTAAAGTGGTCCAAAGGTGACCACAGCAATCTAGAGACAAACACTGGGTGAACTAAAGTGAAAGTGAAATCAAGTGCTGAGTAATGGAACAAGTGTTACTGTAGAGTCAAAGCAGAGGAAAAAAACAGGAAAATCAGAGAGCTTTAACAATACATAATGACACCAACAGTTTATAGATGGAATCTGTAACTTTACAAAAAGATTGTGTTTGCTTTTAACAAAGTTATCAGAATGTTTGTTTCAAAAACAAAATGGCAACAAAGCTTAAAAAAAACACTTGTGCTCTATATACTGTATCTTACGCCCTGAAAAACGTTCACCCTATTAAGGCATTCTGATATAAACGCAACCCTACTTCTTATTCAGCTGAGACAGGCAAATGAGCGATCGCAAACATCGCTTTATTAAGTGTCAAATTTTAATGAGATGAGCTATTATCAGCCCTAACGTAATCTGAGGTTATTAACAAGGCAAAAATAAATTAAGAAATAGTGAAATATTTATATTTACAAGCCTCAGGTCTCAAATTCTGCTTGACACGAGTGGCATAAGAGCTGAAATAGAGTTCAATGAGATGAATTCTCAAATCTTTGGCAGGGTCCACTCACAGCAAAAGTTCAGTGTGGTAGAAACACTCTTTGCTGAATTCAGAACACAAGAATTTCATTTCGGCTTTAACTGACTTGGTTAATCCAATATATTGCGACCTTTGTATTGACAAGCAGCGTCCATTATTTCTAAAAAGCAGAGCAGCTAGCAGAACTCTGATAGATTAGCAGAGCTTTTTAATCAGGTTTTTGCAGAGTAACGGGTCCCAATCCTTGATAGCTCTAATTGAAATGTCCACACTATCCTCTCTCTCCTCATACAGACCACATACTCATCAAAAACAGAGGGATTACAGTGTAAACATGAACCACAGTGTCACACTGTCCACCATCTGTTAGATGAGGAAATAGTCAACACACCACAAACCATTACTTCAGTGCATTTTATCATTACGATTTAAAGAGCTCATATCATGAAAAATACATGAATAGAGTGATTATATAATATAGTGCACATCATTTGGTTACTATAACAAAACTTACTTCAACTTTTAGAATTCCAGAAGTCTTGTTTCACCATTTCTGAAATAAGCTGCTGTAGATTCTGATAACAGATAAAAATGCTTGAAAATTTGTAATGTTCAATAAATAGCATTTAATACCTGATATTTCATTCAATACTTGATATTTAGCTTGTGTTTATTTAAACACTGATTTATTCATTTAAACATTCTCCAAAAAGCATTTAACTTATTAAAAAAAATCATTACCTTGTCTTTATACTTTTTAATAGCCAAATAAAAAAAAAAATCACATCACAAATCTTCCCAATTCCACAACAATCATCCTAAATATAGCAAGACTTTGTGATATACAATGTTCATGCAGATTTAGGCTAGTGTTAAAGAATGGAGCAATTAAAAGCTATATTGGACTACAAACACCCCAAAGTATTGGACTGCATTTCAGTTGTGAAGAGAATTATTAAACAGAACTCGAGAAGAAAAAACAACCTGTTTTATTCCAAGGGTCAGAGAGAGAATGTTATGAAACGCTAAAATTGACTGTTTTGGTGCAAGAAGCCTTGACTAACATAATAGCTGGCCCTCAGGGACAAAACAACATTATTAAACTAAAAAAAAAACCTGAAGCCTGGGATTTTCTTTGTACAGTTCAGCAAAACACTTGTGAATATCACTAATATCCACTTAAACTAAGCTGGGAGATGCAACGTGTTGTAAAACAAGCTATAATTAACCTCTGACCTACGTTAGCATAATATAAATTAATAATTGTTGATGTATACATACATTCTTCTCGCCACTAAAATGCCTATATAGGCCTATTTACTGAAATCTGAAAGTATACATATACATATAAACAAATTTCTAGAATACTATACACATCAGATTCTTTTAGGCTTCAAATAACTAGTAACCTCATCACACATTTTAGCTTGAGAAAAAAGGACCAAGACACATTCTGTGTGATCAGTGCTGGAGATTTCTGCTTTCCTCCATCTCAGCAGGCAGAGAAGACAAGTTTGACAGGTTCATTAATGGCAGAGAGAAAGCATGTATGTTCTTACCGAATGCCATTTTGAATGTGTTTCCCGAGTAACAGCATGTGCTGTAGCCTATCTTATTATTAGTTAGAAAACTATGGGCCCCTCTAACACAGCAAACCTTTCAAAAACATGAAAAGAAGCCGTTATTAACGTCACAAGAACTCAAACCCTAAACATACCCTTTCGGACAACGTGTCAAAAGACAAAAATAGTCAGTAAAGGCAGTTTATTGCAAATTGGCTAACGTTCTGCATCGCTTGAATGAATATTCGAAATGTCAGTTTTTCAATGACATTCTTTTCGACACACTGGTTACAAAGAGACAGTTGTACTGCTTTGCCAGTGTATGAGGGCTGCATTCTTTTGACACGACAACTCATGAATGGCGTCTATGGATGTTCTCTGCAAAAACTTCTAATCTAAACTTCTGGGTCATTCATGCTTTACAAAAATCACCCACGGGACACGATATTGAACTTCTGTGACAGCTTCTGTGAATGAAGACTATGTCTCGCAGAATCCTCTCACGACTTTGTGACAGTCCTGGAGCCAAAAAAAAAAAACATACAGATTATTACCAAGTTCTGGTTTGCATAATGTATGTTTTTGGTTTGGCTGAAAATTAAATCTCACATGATTGAACCATTGAATCTGATAGACTGACACACCAGCCTGATTTATAAACAGGGTGTTTCACTGGTTCACTGTGATCAGTCAGTTTTTTTATGAACATGTCAAGCAAAACTAGGGTAGATGTCAAGACTTTCTGTTCTTTTCACAAAGCTATCAAATGCCTTTAGAAGTCTTACAATATAATGCATGATTCACACAAACCAATCTGATGGTACGGCTACAGTGATTTTGTGTCATTTATGAACCCTGAAAAGTTTCAATCCCCAAGCATTGCAATGTCATGGAAAATGTCATTAATCATTTGACATTAAAAAAAGGGAAAGTTATGCAGGTTATGATTGACATGTGGGTATGTAAACGATCACAGAAAGTTTCATAATCCAAAGACAAAAACTAAATAACACAAACAACAGGATTTTTGCAGTAAGTCAAAAAGCTTGTACAGAAAGTCACCCTGCTGTTCCAGAAATTGAGATTTCCTCCATCTGCTCCATTTCTTTTAAGGCATAATTTCCCAACCAAAAATAGAGGAAAAATCTGCCTTAAATTGAACCAGGCAGACACACAACTAAAAAAAGATGCAGAATCAAATTACAAATTATTTTTTTCTTCCGAAACTCGTGTTTCCAATTTAATTCCATTTTAAACCCACGTTAAATGCAACCGAAATCGCTGCATCCTTCTGCCTTTCCCTACGGATGTGGCCATTCCTGAACAAGTTAGCCTCAAGTAGTCATTTTGCCATCTTAATAAGGAAAATTCATTTTGGTAAGAACAATTCACATTGCCTAAGAGTAATTGGAAAAAAAAGTTCCCCGACAAACAAAGAAGTAATTGTGCTGGTAAAGGCTACGTCAATACACTGGCGAGACTCGCTAATGTCCCATTTTGCCACTTGAGGAATCGCGAGCTCTCTTGTCCTTTTGATCAAATTAGCGGAGAAGTAATTTAACATCTGGGCTGAAATCGGCACCACTTACTCTCTGCCATCATCAGCGGCTAATGCGTTTAATTTGCGTAATAACACACCATGCTGAGACGCCACAGGGACTGTGTCACTTTGGAAAGATGAGGTTGCGTTTGATCCCCTAACAAAGGGCACCTTCAAACTAAAGAGCTGCTTAATTTAAAGTGGAGTGTGAGGATTAATCATAGGCCCGTGTCAGAACATGTCCAAACCCGAATTACTGACCACATTGTTACCTTCCCTTATGTAGCTTCATTGTCAGAGAATGGTGACTATCATACAGTCTATTTTTACAGTAATGTCTGCTCTATATGCATCGCCGTGTCAATCGCTGATTAAACTTTATGACTCTAATTCTTCTCAGGCAATGATCCTGAAGATGACTTTTTTCACAAAATCTCTCCATTCTCTCACAGAGACACTAGACCACAGCTGTGGCACCAAATTTCAATTTAATGACACATAATTCTTGCCCAGGCAAAGAGAGCATTAGGAAAGTGATGGGGGG
>JBAJNP010001461.1:0-61474 GCA_036877545.1 Yasuhikotakia modesta
ATCCATCATTAGCTGTGTTAATAAAACTAATTTCACTTGCGTTTGAAATGCAGCAGCCATCTGTTATCTTGGAATAACTTGTAGAGGCTTTATTACTGTCTGGGTGGCATGTAGAGTCTTAATGGATGAGGTGTAACACACTTCCCAGGCCTGAAGGAATCTCAGTCTATTAGTCCTGATGACTTATGGAAAACGAATCGCTCCTAAGATAACAGTGAAAACATCGACTAGCACCGCAGTGCAATTACATTGAGCGTTAAAACACAAAGCTATTAAGTCTAACCAAATAATCTGAGGTATTTTCTCAAAATTTCCACAATTTACAAGTAGGTCAGGTGCAGCAGTAAGATGATACATGTTCAGGTCTAATCTCTTCATCTAGACTAGTCTAGTCCAGAAGTCAGTTAATTCTTTTTTTCTCCTCCCTTGTCCATAAATCATGTCTAAATGAGGAGACGGCAGTCCGCAGGTTTCATTCCCACACCTCAGTGAACATTAGCCCGATTCAGCGGTCATGCTACCACAGTCTACGCTCCGCCAAAAGCAATTTCTTGCTTGAAATGTGACAAATAAAGCAGCAAAAGACACAATTTTTTAGCCTGGACACGCATTATCCTTTACAAATAGCACATTAATGTTGACATGTTCGAAGACAATTACAGCGTCGCTCGAAGGAAACGGACAGTTTCTTTGTACAATCAGGTAATAACCAACACATGCTTTCTAAAGCAGCAAAAGATGATTGTTCTTCACTCTACAGGAAAACGAAAATTACCAACAAACTGAACTAACTTTCACAGACCGACAGACAGAAAACAAGATTCACGACGCAGTTCACCAAAGCAAACCTGCTCGAAATAGAAAGCGGATGTCGCCTCAGCTACAAAACGAGAAAGGAAGAAACAGAGAGACAGTTAAAGAGCTGTTGAGTTCCAGGTCTTCTCATCTTCCCTGGTGATGTTGGTTTGGCGGTGAATCCAGAGGGGACCAGGGTTCAGGGCTACACAAACAAACACAACATAATGCTGATTTGGACAAACTCACTGAGCCCTGTTTGTAAAGACGAATCTTTTTATAGAAGGCTAACAGGAAAAGGGCCCTCATTGTGTAAGGTACAGCACACACGCAACACAGCGGCTTTTTTTGGGGGGTCCGGTTGACCGCTCTGGGTTGAGTCACACCGCAGGTCTGCTCTGAGAGTTAGGAAGGCTTCAGGGACAACCTGGGAATAGTTCCTGCTAAATATGCTCTTCTCCTGGGAGTTTTCTTTCACACTCATCGACTCCCACTTTTATTTACCTGTCTGATCTTAATTAAAGGGAGGGAGAGTAAATACACACAAGACCAGTCAGCCTTTTCGAATCAACAGGCCGCCTTCAATAATAAAGTCAATTGAGAGCATACAGCGCATACATTATCAGATCACGGTCTCTATTTTAAATGCCACTAAACAGGATACAAAAACATGACTTTGCCCCAATTCTGCTTTTTGGTGTGTTTTTCTCTCCTCGTCCAGATTCATCCTGAGGCGAATGACCTGCGACGGCAATTTCTGAGGCTGTTGTCAGAGAAAGAGGAACGCAAAGAAAACACATAAAATGAATTGAAACCGAAGATCATAGAGATACAAAAAATAAAAAACTAAGTAAATCAATCACAGACAGCAACATTAGCAAAACACCACCATCTAACAGAAAGTCAATCTGGAAACATTCCTGCCTTCACACTCAGAGGTTATGTACACAATCCAATGGAGGTAAATGTGATGTATGGAAATTCTTACTTAATATACACAAATGAAGGCACTTAGCCACAGCGTATATTCTTATAGACTTGACCGCGCTCACAAAGCATCATTGTAGCCTTGCTAATTCTCATTTTAAAGAAAAACACTACAGGAAGGAAGGATGTAATTGTAGTAGGTAACTTTTCATAGCGGAAGCTAAGAAATGAGACAGAAGGCTACAGTGCATGTACCCTATGCATGTCTCCTCTCTCACTTCACATTCACACGGTATATATAATGGCAGAAATGCCATTTTTAGATCCGTCCATGGCACTAATGGCAACCAAACATCTCTTAACTGTTTACAGATGAAGATTATGGGCACCTGTAGGTCTCAGTTTGAATGTTTGTTAATATTTCATCAATGTTTATTGTACCAAGTTTCAAATGTTTTTCCTAAAATTCACACCTGGTATTAACATCCATCTTGGGTGACTCAATTAAAAGCGGTTAGCAGTAAACACAGGTGTAAATGGGGCTAAAAGGTTTCAATGCGATTTTAAATGTTGCTTGTTATATGTGGCTTTAAAAGAAATTACGGCCCCTAGATGGATGTCAGTACAAGAATCATTCTTCAAATACAACGTCTTTGACGAACAAGCGCCCAACACCTTATCAAATCTACAATCACAAGTGTGCCAAGAAATCCGCATTAGCATTGTAAAGATAATATTTAGATCCGGTCAGAGCCGGAATTATATTATTGGCAGGTTTTCCTGGCAAGCCCTAAATGGGGAACTATGGTAGACCTACCATCATTCTCAAACCAAATTCTCCAATAATCTTTAAACCACTCCGGAATTAATTCCTAGCATAGCCCCTTCCTGTCCCATTCCTTGCCAAATAAGATAACTAGCAAGGCTAGCAACAAAGTGCTAATTGTAATTTTACTTTCACAGATCTATTCATCCTGTGTGTGAGGAGGGGGTGGTCCATCTCTGGAGATGTTTTGGGCAAACCTTCTTCAGCACTTCTGCCCTCTAGAGGAAGAGAAACCATTTAAACACTAACAGACAAACACAAACTGGATATTTTTTCTTTAGTTTTAAAAAGCTTGGAAGCTATTCTAAACATCCATTGACCCAAACAATATTTTGTCCAAATCTTTAAACTGAGGAACTGGACAATCCATGTGAAAAATATTATACAACAGCAGGAAAAGTGTGTTTGTTGTGGTTCCAAAGACAACAGAACCTAAAACATAATGAAGATTAGAAGCCAAATTCACAACACCCCAGATGTTGTTGTGACAGAAGAAGGTCTATGAACTTGGCAGCGACATGTTGAATTAAATGGCTAATTTTGTTATTAAACATGAATGGAAAAGACATGTTTTTTTTTGGTTAGTTTATCATTTTGGAACGTTTAATTTGTCCTTCTCGTGTCAAGAGTCTGAGCCAAAGGAAGTACGCAAGCCAAAACTGACTACATTAAAAATTAAGAGCTACTCTGTGTTTTGAAGACCTTTTTGACTAATGAAACAAACAGCAACAAAACCACAAAAACACCAATTAGTCACAAACACACACACAAAATCTTTCATCTTTATCTCATTAGCAACGTTCAGGTAACACCAAAACAACATTCATGGCTTCTAAACTACTGTAAAAGTCATCAATCACAGAAAAATGAGGCCACCAAACCCCACAGTCCACCTGACATTCTCCTCCAGACCTCCTCCCTTCCTCCCATGACACGAGGACTAAATAAAAACAACATCCAGTCAGCACGCTGCTTCAAAGCGACTGAAACACCCCCTCCTCTCTCCCTCCTGCCTGCCTGGATCATTTTCAAACACAGCAAAGCGCACAATTTAATAAAAGATAGACGTTTAATCTCCTTCATTCCAGAACCAGAAGAGCGGCGCTGTGAAACCCGATCTCTGCTTAGTCTCAGCAGCCGGACACAGAAAGCCACCACAGCTACGACTAGCAAACGGAATGCATTAAAGACAAAGCGAAAGGTTGAACGAAGAACAAGCAAAAGGCAGTTAAAAAAGTAAATAAATAAAATAGCAAACAGCCTTTTGCTTGTTAGCTATTGGCAAATCGTATTATGTAGCAAGCCCATGGATGGGTCAAGGATTTAAGTGTGGCGTGTCTCAGGATGGGCGGAAACACTGGAAAAGAGGTTGGGGCAAGAAATTTTCGTTCAAACACTGGTAATTTTATTTAGTGAAAGTCAAGGCCAAATTTGTAACATTTAGGGGTCAAAAAAGCAGCCAAAAACAAGGATTAACAAGCGATGTGTCTCTGCAGAACAGATACTACAGTGGCCTAAGCTGTTTGAGGTCTAAAAGTTTTCTTTAAAGCTAAGAGGAAACATAACATGTAGCTTGACTCAAGGGCAACGTGTCATCCATTCTCCGGACAGTTCCTCTCCCAAACTGGAACACATGTGATGGAGCGATCGGAGAGACAGATGAGATTCCTACACAGAGGCACCAAAAGCCCAAAACGCCAATAGGTTACAGCTCATATCCATGTTAGTGCATTTTACAGGCCCAATCGTCAAAGTTCACTCAGTGCTCACAATATCGACACGTGACTCTGCTTGCGTGAGAGACAAACAATGATTTTAAAATGTGCACGCTATACCTGAACCCACAGTCAACACTTCCAGAGAAAATATACCAGCTTGACCCACAGAGAATCTTTGACAGGGTTAATGGGCATTCCTGGCATTACATTTTTTAAAGGGAACGCAAAATGGAAATAATGGATGACATGCAGTGTGAAGAACAAGCAGCGGAGGGCACCTCACAGCGAGACAACTAATGGAGGCATAGATCAAACATGACGTTTATATAAGTTTTCCCTCTGAGCTAGCTAAGTTTACATATCACTCATATGCTGTTTTTGTGCCTGATGCTCATTTGGGTCGGGTACGGCCTGGTTTCTCCGACCTCCGTGTTTCTCTCAGTATTTTAATCTTTGCCTTTCATCTCCTCCTTACGTTGAGGAACAGCTGGAGCGCAGGAGTATTGGATTCCACACCCAGCATCACGGAGGTGTGGTAACCCTACACAGGAAAACTGTACCAGTTTATTTACATGCAGATTGTGCCTAAGGTTTAAAAATCAGAGAACTGTATGTCATGACAAACGTTACGGGTGACAGAAAATAACTGTACAGGTGATGGCAATTTAAGAACCGCAGCTGTAAATTGTTCTAAAAGGTCAATTTGTTTAATTCAATTTCTTACAGAACCACAATGAACACAAAAAAGACAATATTAGACTATATTCTAATCTACTATGACTAAATGAAGGCATTTGTGTCTTACCTGAGCAATGTTTTTGTTAAGCAAGTAGACGCCATATTCAAACTGGAATCTCTCTCCTCTGGGGTAAAGGGGAAACCTGCAAACAAGAGCAGCACACAGTCATCATCACAAAGGTCTCATTGCTCACCTCTGAACTGTTCCACATGGTTTCCATATTAAACACAAAGTGAAGGACGGTTTTTTATGAGGTCGTAATCAGTTCATAACTTGCGCAGGACAACCTCACGCAAAACAAGCTAAATGGTGGGTCATCTGTCAAACTGGACAAAAAATAAAACCAAAGGTGCAAGGCCTGCAAGTAATAACTGTATTCGCAAATGAACGTTCAGGGTCAAGATTCTTCCCAATGCATTCTGGGTATTTATGCTCTGTGAAGTTAGCCGAGCAATGATGAAGTTTCAACACAGGCAACAGACACTTTGTGATGTAAGACATTTCTGCAGATGTTAAGAGACCGCCTAAAGCTCTGGAGGTCTGGTTCTGATCCGTTTCCCAAACGCATGTCTGAAACACAATCTATTATCCATTAAAACTGGATCCCTCCCGCCTGTTTCTTTTGGTCAGTTCTCATTTAAACTGCCAGTATAATCATGATTCAGAAACGGCCATGCGGCACGCGCTATCAGTGTCTAAATCAGAGCGACTAGCAATGAACTAAACAGTCAAGATGCACAACAGATGAACTTCCAGCGCAATTCTGAAGGCTGCACACTGAAGCATTTACTCAGAATTTGAGACTTCAGACGTTTGATTACAAAACTTGCGGAATATGAGATCAAGGGATGCAGACGGCACTCATCTATAACTGATCCATTCATACAACCAACATCCAGTGCCTAATAAAACATGTTCTTGTTTGTTATTGCTTGAGGAAACTTAAGGCAAACAAATCCATAATTGTTGGTCATAAAAGCTGCCAAGTGGACCAGACTTTATACTGAATTTTCCAGACTAGGTAGAAGTTTACAGGTTGTAAAAAGCTGCAGGCCGACTGTATGTAACATCCCCTTCGTCTTACTAAAGAACATGGCCAAAAATCATAGCGGGAAAGTCCCTCTTAAATACAGAGGACAGGAAAGAGGCTCAAGAATTAGACACAGAGACTAAACGCGAATATCCTGCAACCTCCAAGAAGCTGCACCCACTAACACCTGACTACAGGTCCCTTAATATCAGAGTAGAAAATCACTGCCCTGTTATTAAGACCTTATAGGTGGTAGGAGAGCGAGCGAAAGACAGAGAGACAGACAGAGAGAGAGAGAAAGAGAGAGAGAGATAGAGGACAAAAAAACTCAAGCTTAACCACCTGTGATCAACACAAACATCAACATGCTAACCGCAAAGCTCCGCTGACATCCCCATCTAGCTTGTTAAAACACTGAGTGTGTGTTTTCAAAACTACATACCTGTGGAATGCTTTATAATACACTCTCACGATTGTGAAAGCACATGACGTGTAGTTATCTCAGATTTTTACAGAAACTACTCAGAGGACGAGGTCTCGAACCGCAGCCAGCCTGAGGTCACGCTCTGTAGCCTACGGGCAGCAGACACCTCACACATAAAGGTGCGAGTGATCCTCCGGAAGTTTCTCTGTAATCCACGAGAGGCATTTTGTCTGCAGCACCTGGAATTTCTGCTTTTAATCGTGGAAGAGTGGAGACAGACTCAGCACTTCCCTTTACTTCCTGTCTTAACAAATTTGTCTCACTCCTTAACGTGCACACTTATTAATACTTCCTGTTTGACCTGCGCGCCACGGGGAGTATAATCTCAAAGCAGGTGCATACTTAAACCCTCACTGGATTAAAGACACACAAACACTCACACTCTTTCAATACACCAGTCTTGTCATTTTTAATCTGAAGGAGCAGAACAAGGTGCGGTGGTCTATCTTTTTACAAATGCTGTGAAAACAATATCTTTGCAAAGCACATCTCACCAAATTCCAGGGAAGCAACCAGAGTACTCCTGCCAAAAATCACTCACACACACGCAAACACACACAGGCCTGCAAASACACACAGGCCTAACAGTGATTAATGAGCACTCTTCAGTGTGTGTGTGTGTGTGTGTGTGTGTGTGTGTGTGTGTGATCATACCGTTATGGTTCACAGAGCACTAAGAATTTCTCAAGGGAATGTCCAGTCAAATATATTATAGCAGAGCAACAGGGGGCAGGAAGCGAGTGTGTGGGGGTGTGTGTATGTACTTACATGTATGCATGTACATATGTGAACAGTATATATGGGATAGGCAGTAGGGAATGGGGAGGAAATGAGAGGGTTTAGATCACTATTGTTAATGTGAAGGTTTACAGTGAAATCTGGAGCGGTGATCACTCTCACACTCTCACATGGCAGGATAACACTCAGATTCACCCCACACCTCACTAAAGGAACCACTACTCAGTCTTACTGTATGACTACAGGCATGAAATCTGGTCCATTTGCAGCCTATTCCACTGAGTCCGACTATCTTGCTGATCTGCCCTTACAAAAATTAACCATGGTTTTATTATAGTTAAAAGTGTAGTAATCATGGTTTTCTGGCACATTAATTCCCATTTATACAACCACAGTTTTACTACAAATGGTTAGACTACGGTTTCTGTAGCAAAACCAGGTTTAATTTGTGGTTACCATGGTTTAACTATAGTATCCAGGTTTTTTGTGTGTAAACTGTAGTTAAACAGAGAGCAGTAACCAGACAAACTAGCTTTTGACATAGAGGTGTTCATTGTTTCCAAGGTTAAGAAAGTACAGAATTACCTTAAAGATCTGAAACTAGAACCTACATCACTACTGCAGCACTAAGCCACAACCCCAGCGTTTGAATCAATGTTTAAAAATATCAGCGAACAGTAGATGTAACGTAAGTGAGATGAGAACTGACACATCTAATGCTGTTCAGTTAATGTGGTGACAGTTAATCTGGTTCTTTCATCATGGTCTCACCTCAAATGTGGGTTGTTATCAATAACACAGCTTTTATTTCTCCAGTAAATGCTTCTGACTGGAAAAAAACAACCACAGGAACAGGCTTCCATGTTGCCACTAAGAATGCAGATTTCCCCAAATCTCTTTCCCATGTTTGAACTGGAATGTTACGGGAAAGAAAGGCTGTCGAAAATCGAACATGACAGTAACATATATTCTTAGTCACCTTCTTTCTGAATGATTCTTTCTTTTCCTTCAGGAAACAGGAGGAGAGAAGAGAGGAGGAAAAAAAAGAGGAGAAATGAGGAGAAAAGAAGTGAGGAAATGAGAAAAGAGGAAAACAGTAGAGGAGAAAAGAAAATGTGTGGAGATGAGAAAAGAAAATGTGTGGAGAGGAGAAAAGAGGAAAACAGAGGAGAGAAAAGAGAGGAAAACAGAGGAGAGAAAAGAATAAATGAGAAAAGAGGACATGAAAGGAAAAAGATGAGAAAAAAGAAGAGGGAAGGACAGAGTGAAAGAGGGAAAAGAAAAGAGGAAAATAGGAGCGAAAACAGGAGAGAAAAGGTTTAAGGTTCCCAAATAGTCTTTTATGATCTGGATATTTACACACACTGTCTGTGAGAGAGTGTGTGATATTATGTTGTGGCACTTCTTTCACAGAGGAACACAGTGTCCTGTCTGTAATGAGGAGATGTTTCATTCCTCTGTGTACCTGAATATGACTGAAATGACAACAAATGTAAACAGAAGTGAGCTGAGGAGCCTCTTCAAACCTTCATTAAGTATATTTATGCTAATGCTGTCATCTCCGCTGCCTGACCTCTCGCTGGAACAACTCTAAAGCTAAAAGAGTTTAACATGATTTCTCAACTGCTCTGCGACGGTGCAAAGCTGCTCTGCCAAGAATCGCCCCCTCTAAAGCAAACTCTACAAACTAATGCCCCCCAAAACTGACCAATTCTGATTTATCGCCTATATCGGTCTGCATCAAAATAACTATAAACAAGAAAGCCACTTCTTAAGATCTTTTGATGAACAAATAAAGACAGTATTTAATCTTGTGGTTTAATAAACTTAAGTAACAGACTGTGGTAAATTTGACCAGAGGTTTTGTTTGGAGGTAGGGTATGTCCCTTAAATGACCTTTCACCTCTAAGAGTAAGTAGCCTGGTACAGTACAGTCCCGAAGTGACTACTAAACAAAACATGGTGTACACTGTTACACAAAGTGACAACAGCACAAGAGTTTACTTCTGGTGAATAATACTATAATTTGTCCTAAAACAAATTTGTATGAATTTCTTGTATGAAAGAGCCAATGTATGAATTTCAATGGATTAGGTAAACACATATTACAAAATCAATTGCCATCTGCAAATTATTTTTAACTTATCCACACAAGGTCATTTTTAGTGGTTGTATGAAGTAATTTCCTGAAGTAAGTACACACAGGTTCAACAGCAGAGTAACCACAGGTGCAGGTCATCATATTAACTATGGACATGTTCCACTAAGTCTGCCAACCACAAACTGTCCAAATACTTTATCTTAATAAACCTGTACAAACCTCCCTTTGACATGTTTTGCTTGAACCATGTGCTGGTGCTGTCTTTCAAATTAATGCCAGTTGGGCTGACATTTTGTAAATGTAACGCTATGATACTCAAACATGTTTAGCTATGGTGTCCAAGTGTCCAAATACTTTACAGTAAACTTTATTTCTGCTTTGATCATCAAATATGTCTGAAAATATAACATGCCACAGGCTAACAGTCCCTGCAAACCAGCAACAGATCTTTTTTTAGAAAGCTTGTCTCTTTTAAAGGCATCTAAGAAGTTGTTCAAATTTAATAAATACAAGCGTTTCATTTTTGTTTTCTGGAATTAGTTCTGGTCTTAAACATTAGCAGGACAATGTATCTTGCTCTTATACACACACACACACAATAAAAGAGAACACAATAATGGCCTATATGTAAGTTACAGCATAGTCTACTGGTCAGGCCTGGGCTATTAAAGCAGCTTTATGGCAGATGCACAATGTAATGGTTTAGCTGATATTGAGAGCTACAGCTATGGTTGATTTATACAGCGAGTACCGCCATTAACTCTGACAGTCTGGAGGCAGGTGTTTGTTTAAAAGCAGCTGGGTTGATTTATGACCCCCTTCCCTTTAAATCTGCGCATTAAAAACACTGTAGTTACGGGGAAGGTTTTCATTCACTCTGTGCAACTGGTAAGAAAGTGTTTATGTGGGAAAGTTTGTGAAGATGCATAATCAGAACAGCAGGAGATAAGAAGAACTGGAGCACTTAGTGTGCAAAACAGAGAGAATGGAGGACAGGTGTGTTAATACATAAATGCACCCTTTTGATAAACAAAAGACCAACAGCGGTGTATTTGCTGTATTAATTATGGCATGTAAACAATCAGGCAGAATGCACAGTGCTTTTGGAATGTATACGTTAGCGCAGGTCGTTCAGAGAAGCCGAGAACAAATTCCAGACCTATACACGACCAGTTTCGACCACCCACCCAACAGCAGACCACTGCATACTCCCTCCAGAGCCAGTCACAACAACATACAGTATGAACGCAGAAAGCGAAACTTCATAATTAAGATCTTATACAGAGCCTTTTGTGATCTGAAAAACTCCTTACGCTCAGCAGTTCTCTGAAGAACATAGAGTTGAACATCACCCAGGAACATCTCATCTACAAATGAAAATGTTGAAAGTTGTGCGTGCAGAATTGTAGGAAAATACAATGACATCAAATTATGATTGGAGAAAGAAAAATCCTGAAAAATCCAGAATGAGGTCCAAAATGATCTGCCAACTGTACCTGAAACCTAAAGAAGACATGAAAAACTTCCAAGAACATCATTTCAACCAACAAAGATGAGTGTTGGCTGCAGAACCTTCAGAAACAAACTGACCAATCAAACAGAGCCATTTCAAACAAAAGGGTTTTCCAATAATCACAAACAGGAAATGTGCATCACACAGCGTCTATATTTTTCATCTGACTGCTCAACACATGCTCAGTGATGAAGCTGATTTGGACCTCAAAACATTAACAGAGTTTGATGATAGAACAAAAAATGAAAACATGGCACCATCCACACCAACACACGAAGGTTTACATTAAATCATTTAGCAGATGCTTTCATCTAAACCGAACTTACAAATGAGAAAAGTCACAAGTAATCTTTCAAACAAGATCCAACAGTATTGGAAGTACCACAAGAAATAAAAAGCTAAAAGCTAGAAGCAACAAAGAATTGAGAAGACAGAGTTCAGGCTTCATTCTCGAGGTCCAGCAACATGATGCAAGAGGAAAGCCAGAGGAATGAGGTATTGAGGTGGCGGGTACAGTCTGGCTCCAGCCGTCAGTCACTTTTATCAGCTTTCAGACCCATCAAACTGTTTCTGGCACGGACTCAGAAATCATCCCTGAGGATCAAAAAATGACTGACAAGTCTTTCCACAGTTCTCAGATAATATTAGTCCTTCAGAAAGTCATTTTGTTATGAATCTGTCAAATTCACAAAAAGACGGTTTGATTGTGCATCTCATTTTCTGACATGTCAGAATATTAAGTTGCTAAAGAAAAGTGTTTGGATGAAAGAAAAATATACTGTCTCTTATACTTTCTGTCTCCCAGCCCTAAACAGGAATGTACAGTTCATCTTACTGGGCCTGAACAAAGCCCCCAAGTTCTTGAATAATTCTCCTTGCCTTTGAGCTTTGTTTTTTTTTCTTCTTGGACCGAGCCTCACGGTCTTGGAGCCCGATCCAGCAGGTTGGCGTCCTGAACCCCTGGTGCAATGTGTCAATCCCTTCTTCCATTTTTACGCTTGTCATAAAGCCCTTCTGAAAACGTGGATAGCGCCACCATAGAGTTCCCTATAAAACCCTGTATGAGATGGAGGCTTGAGTTTAACAGCCCAATCTCTGGACTCCATCACTTTAGTACATCTGGATCACATCTCCTGGACTCTTTTAGCTCTGTGGCAATCAGGCATGGAGCAATGGACTAGAAGTGTAGAAATGTGGATGCAATGCATCGTTGGAGCCTGTTGCATTGCAAGAATTCATCTGGGGGCCAAAGGAACTTCCAAGACTCCAATGAACATTTAAAAGTACCACCACAGTAGATAGAATAGATAGTAGATCAAAGCTGGTTCTTCTGGGGCAAAAAAGAACCTAGTGCCCCAAACTGTATCATTTGGTCACAGATGAAGCATTCCAGGTGTGGAAGGAGGAAGAACCACAGCCATTGCAGTTCAGGATTGTCTGAATGGGACAATGATTCCAACATGTAGGAAAAAAAGAGGAAAATTCCGGAAAAAGAGTAACTCTCTCGGTTGTGGTCACCTAATGATTACATTTCAGAGCTGCTAACCTTAAGTTTAGACCTTCTGTTCCAGGTTGAGGTGACCCTGAATCCAGAAAGTTACTGAGTTTCCTTTTCTGTGCCTCTAATTAGTCCAGTTTGAGTCACTTTGAATGAAGGCTTCAACCTAATGACAGAAAAAGTACAGGACAGAATATTGCGTGGTAAAAATTATGACTTTACTGTCGTATGGGGATTCCTCACATTTCATTATTTGGGACTGGAGCATCAATATTACAGCGGGGATTCAGAAAACCTCCACAATTTAAGAAGCTGTAAAAGCAAGAAAATGCGGAAATGACTTAAAATGAGATTTCGGAATGTGACCTGACACAACATACACCTACATATACACCAACAAAATTGCAGTTAAAGAGACATTACATGCAATTAAAATATAAATACATACATTACATATATTATATATTATATGTTTCTATAACTGCATCCGAATCAACATGGGACTTGGAACATTTTTTTAAGTTTGCCATAGTACATTCTGGAAAATGAAGTTCTAAACTTAAGTTGGGAATTTTAAAATGATGACATCATTGCTAAGCTATCATTTTGTAAGTGACGGTATACAAAAGCAAGTCAATTTTCTTTCCAACAACATTTATCACAGGCCAGTTAGGACTAGTTTTACAGAGTGTTTTCAGTGCATAGTTATAGAAAAGTATTATATAGTTTTTAATAGTGTAATAGGAACCATTTTTCCACATGACAGAGCAAATACACAAGCCTTCACTTCTATAATCAATAGTGTGATTACCACAGAAATAATAAACTTCTGTCTACACCTCATCTTTATCACATACCTGATCCTGATAGTTTTATCAGTTAGCAGGTGAAGCATTCAGCAGGATAAACAGTGTCTATGGTCACAACGTTTCTCCATGTATACACACACTGACTGACTGGATGAAGCCCTAAACACAATGAGGGAGGTGACATCAGAAGGTCAAAGGTTATTCAGGCTTATGGCCCACCTCAACGTCACCTCAATGTTGTGTGAAGCTGAGCTGAGATGTTGAACAGATTGTGGGAAACCTACAGACTAAAAGATGCCTAAATAAACTTGACTGAAATGTTTCTCATGACCTTTTATCTGAAGGCGTTTGCTCAAATAGCTGAAATAAACTAAACTAAAATATAATTGTACCAAAATAAAAATATTTTCAAAATGACTTGGTATTTATTAGGCTATTATTGGCTGCTTTTCTTCAGTATTTGGTCCAAGCCTATATGTTTTAATCAATAAAAAACAAAAATATCTATATTATCCTATACTGTACATACACCAAAAAGTTTAAGCAAATTACAGTGTAGTATTAAGTATTGCATGTAGTATTTACACATCACTAAGTCCCATTCAACAAAATAATGTACTATGTTGAATGACTACATACCGTACTCTACATACATACTGTACAGAACAAACTTGAAATTGACACTTTGAAGGCAGTGTCTCTGTCTGTACACCATAGACTACACAGAAAAGCAGTACTGTAAGTACAGTTACAAGAACTTGCATATCTTCCCAAACTAGAAGAGATTCATGGACTGGTTAGATTTACAGACTGCTGAGTGACTCCAAGAACACCCACTATTCGAACCCGAGCCCTTTCTTTGACAGAGTCTCAAAGAGGGTCAGACGCTCAGAGATAGAGCTGACAAATGAACGTGAGACCCAGGAAGGCCATAGCAGAGATAAAGAAGAAGATTTAAACCCCATTTGTCAAGAATAAAGCCAACGCAATGTTAAACAATGACACTTTGAGACTGATTACAGCTCATAATACCGTAAGTTATGGCGTGTGGAGGTCACAGGGTCAAGGTAAAAAAAGGGGATAATGGGATACGATGCAGGGCCGGCTCGTGCAGAGTTAATTATGAGGGCCACATAGGTCCCTCTGTCTCCTTCTCCTTGTAACTCACACTCAAATGAGCTCTGGAGTCCAACTTCTGAAGGATCAGACCTTCATCTTCTCAGCAGCACCTGATTCATCTGAAAGCACACACACAAACACACACACAGGCCCCCTAAACATCTCGCTGCAGCTAATGGCTGCACGCTGGCCGCCCTTCATGCAAACAAACGCTCGTTCACAAATGACTTTTCACAAACAACTGCCGTTTGTATTTTCAGAACTGCGTCGTCTCCTGGGAGTCACCGTGATGGGCAGGACGGGAGGCAGTCGGCCAAATGTACCATCTGTGAACTTTGTAAAGGCTTGTGCTTCACTGGTACGCAACAGATCGCGGCCTATTGTGTTACATTGATGTGGCTGAGAAGTTTAGAATGTTTGAAGTACATTGTGGGTTCTAGACTGTCTAGGTTGTCATCATTGTAAATGCTGCAGATTTGAATGTCTTGCAGGGGACACGGACTCTAGAAGTAACTGAAAATGGGATTCGTGTGAAATGTGTACGCAAAAGACGTAATCTTAGCCAGATGCTGAGATCCATATCAATATGGTACCTACCGCAATAACCCAATTTTCACCAACAAGGGACTGAGGCCCAAATTTGGCCCTCTTCTGCATTTTACCACCAAAAAATTTAGCCCTGTTGGTAAAGCTAACATTAGCGGTGGGACAATGACTTCACAGTGTGAGGTTGAACAACAAATCAAGTTTGGCTAGGCTAATGCAAAACAAATCTAGCTTGCATGCTACATTGATTCGTTTACAGGTAAACTGCTTATAACATTTCAACGTTAAAATGGAGTTTCAAATGGCATGAAGCCACTAAAATAAATCACTCAGAATGTTTAATTATGGTCATAAACCAAGAAGTGAGATTTGTAAACAGAGAATGTAATGGGCCATGTTTGTTTATGGGCAGGTTATGTTGTAACATAGTCAGTTACATCATCGCCTGGCTATGAAGTCATTGACAATTCCGGCCGAATAACATTGTGCAGATCCTCTAACAGAGCACCAACACTTTTTGTGGCAAAAATGTTTATATAGCCCATCCTGAGACACAACTATTTTCCAAGCTGTATCTCTTCCTCATCTTCTTCCTCCCCCTCCTCATTTACAAGCTCTCAGACGTTAATCCTACATTAAAAGAGAAGAGAGTTATTTTGACCCCTGCCATTTAAAATAAGGCCCATCTGATTATAACAATCCAGTTTTATTAAGGGGTTTTCGCCATGCGCGGAATGCAGGAATGCGATACTTCTCTGGGCATGTGAGCTGCAGACATGTAATCAACACAGACTAGAAAACCTCATTTTCTTGGATCCTTTCTGCTTGGTTACAGCAGCAAAACACAGAAAAACAATCATTTCAACAGGGCAGCTACAGCAGTAATTGCAGTGCCCACAGGTTCTGGTATTGAAATGCCAGGGTCTCTAGCCCCCCAAAGGCTGTCTCCATGGCAACAACAGAATGACACGCAAACAAAAATTTGACAAGTTACAAGCATCTTTACACATTCACACTAGTAAGAATATACCCTGAGGATGCAATTTTGCTACAAACTACGAAGATTAAGAGGAAAAGATCGCATTTACGCAGGCATGCAAGCATGGTGGTTTCTTAAGTTGTGCAAGAATCTAATGAAATGAAGAATTACTACTCTGGCTAGGTCGTAAAAAAAAACCTTAGCCCATCGTAAAAGATTTTTAAATGTGGACACAGGATGGAGATCAAAGGAAAAACGGTTTACAAATGGGCTTTGAGGAACAGGCCCCGTCAATAAACTCACATCACTTAAACTAAGGACGAATCCGAAACTCAAAGGGTATTTATCAAAATGTTGTCATGATGTAATAAATAAAATTGTAAAACAAATGTTTTCTTTGGAAAGCAAAGCCACATCGTGGTGAGCATACATGCTCTTAAATGTTGAAACACTGGTTGAGTTAACCGAGTTATCCAAGCACATCAATTCACTCCTAATATTACTAAATTCCATACAAAAATCACATTGGTTTGATGGTTTGTTTACCACTAAATTCTGCCACACAGATAGATAAGAAAACTTAAACACAAGCTTAAGTTAAATCCTGTACTGCAAGACTCTCTTCTGAGTCCGTTATTTATACCCCAAACTGCACTGTAAATCTAGAAAGGGAGGATGAGATGAAAAGACGAAAGAGTTATAGAGGAATAGATGAAAGAGAGATGAGGGGTTGGAGGGCCAGGCCAAAGTACATGAAAGTCAGAACCCTGCAGCGTTTACGCAGCGTTTAATTCAGAAGGACCTTAAACCACCTCTGAACACACGCACTGCTACAGAAAGAACCTGCGGTGAACCGGACACATGTACAATTGATGTACGCATTCACGCAGGTGCAGACAGACAGATAAATATTGCTTTGCGTTACGGGAAGAAAGTGTTTATTGTGTAGCACGCAAAAATAAATCAACGTACGCTAACGCTATTGCGACATAAATCAACAAAATGCCAAACAGATAAATGAACTGTTTAGCTCTAGGGTTCAGAGCTATAAATAAATGCAGTTTAAATAATCAGTGAGAAATACACAAACAATTAGTGAAAAACAAAAGGGAAATCTTACTCTCTCTCCTTCTCTGTGAGTTTGTCGGTGATGGTGTCTTTGATGGACGAGCGAGAGCCCTTGTGGATGACGGGATACCTGAGCGGAACATGCAGGAAGTACGAGATCATCAGCACCAGGTGGGCCGTGTAACCCAGAGCCACCGCCACACTCCCATCATCCTTTGCTGCAAGGGAACACAGCAGAAACAAACACATTTACATTTATTCATTTGGCAGACGCTTTTTATCCAAAGCAACTTACAGTGAATACAAGATACACATATTTTTATCAGGACTTCCCCTGGGATCGAACCCACAATCTTTGCGGTGTTAACAAAATGCTCTACCAGTTGAGTTAACAGGAAGGCATATCACAATGAATGAGAGCAATATATTTTAAAAGTAAAATATACTGTAAATCAATCTCACAGGGAAGATTCTGGATCACAAAACAATACATGGAATAAATACATAAACAAATATATTTCATTACATTTTATTTACTGTGACTTTTTTTTTTCATGGGAATTAACACATACAATTCCCATGATGTATTTTATTGCATTTTAACCTATAATTTTACTTACCTTAACCTTAAATATTTCTGTGCCCATGTCATGCATTAAATACCCATCAATATTTTACACATTTGACAGCCTTTTAATAATATATAATTTTTGCTATTATAGTAATAAAAATAGGAGTGGAGTAAAAGAATGTGCATCGTTTTTATCACAATACAAAAAAAATCTTACTGGTCCATTTTCTTTAAGCCAAAAATATAATTAAGCATTTTTTCTTTCATTTTGGGGTGAATTATGACCCAGACATGTTTTTGACAGCTTTCATGAGATTCACTATATAACATATCCAGACAGAACTTTCAGCTATGATCAAGATTTATACATCCTGGTTTAAAGATGAGCCACAACAATTCAAGTCAGTTAAATTAGGCACCGTTTGTTAAATTGATGGAAGTAGTTTAAGGCCATTCATTATGCAGAGTCTCTTTAATAGCCCTCGAGATATATGAAGTCATCTAATAACGTAATGCCATGCAAGTTACCTCAGCGATGCATTTTTTATCACAGGGTCACAAAGGCATCACCAGGGGCTAAAAGCTAGTATCTACTGATGCTAGTGTTCTGTCTTATACACGTATAATAACAGCCTTAACATTTGCTGTATAATTATACACACTCTAAATCGTACCAACAACCACATTTACTGTCAGACTGGCACACTTTCGGGTCATTTCTGGCAAAATGATATGAGAAGTGCAAATGACGAACAACAAATATTTGGTTGTTAGGCAACAGCAAAAATGAGGTCACCAGTCAACGTTGGGCAGTGTGAAAAAGAAGGAATCTGCTTTCTTTTCTCACAAAAACATAGCCACAAAGCACACTATATCTAATGTTCCTAAGCATGCAACCACACTACATTTCCCAGAATCACTTGCAATAGCACATGCTCAGTTTTACTCACTACAGTTTGGCCTATTGAGGGCTCCCAGGCTAGAACAGCCACAAAATTCCAGATGAAAACAATACACTGTGGACACAGACCATATCACCGCTGGTTACGGAAAGCCCAGCGTGGCAACAACGTGTCACACTGTTGTTGCCTTAGTTATTGGTTGCGTGTTTGTTCTACATTTGTCAAACTGGTTTCTAAACCAAAACCAGAAGTGGCTTATATTATTATATATTTTTTTTAAAAAAGACATTTTATGCATCATTTATACTGCTATGCGAACATTATTTTGGCCTAGAAATACATTATGAGAGCATGTGACTATGAATACAAGTTTCACTTTGATCTTCATAAATTATATTTTTTAAAAAGGCCGTAACAACCACATATATGGAGGGTTGCGGCGCATGCATGTGATCATCGTTGCATGCATGTTTTTGCATGTGTGGTTCAACCTGGCTTCCATTAACCTCCATGTTCTTTTGAAGTCATGCTTCCCCTGCCTGAAAAAAGCGAAACGTGATTCCCTGCGACACACACAATGCTGCACACGGGACGCATGGAAAAATTAGACGAATAACTCTCGCCAATTCCAACACAACAAAGGACGTCACACGCACCCCTCACGCACAGATCATTTTCCTCATGGCAAACTCAAAAGGGCTGACGGAGGGGAACTTCTGAGATGAATGCCGTAATAAAACCCTTTTCTCTTCCATAATGAGAGAAGTCAAGAGGTCCAACCACTGTGTGAATAAGTGACTGGAGTGGCTCGCTTTTAAATCTAAGTTGAAGGGTTGTATGGAAACGTGGCTTCAGTGATCAGAGCGGTGGAGAGCGACTGATTGATGGGCTGAAGCCTGTGATCCTCAGCCAGGCTGAAGGACTCAGAAATCAGGGGATTTACAGGCAGTGAATCTGAACTGACTGCAGCTCCTGTACACCCTGTGCTGGATCTAGTGGAGTTTATTTAGCCAATTTAGAGAGTGATTCAGAGGACAGTGGTGACCAATGATGAGAAATTTATGGTTCAGGACTTGTGGTTAAATGCTTTGGGTTTCTCAATGAACCAGGGCAAACGTCTAGAGTGGTTAACAGATAATAATGCATGATGATGTACAGTACAGGTTAAAAAAAAAGACTAAATCAACTTACAAATATAAAAAAATGCAAATGCAAAAAAGCGATGTATGTAATTATTGTATGTATTTTAAAGTCAATATATTTTCAACTAACTAACAATACAGATTAACTGACCTGGTCTATTCAGTCTATAACACCTCTGAATGTTTTATTTAAATCTGGCCAAAATTAAACCTCTAAACTCAGAACTTACCTTGAAAGTCCTCAGAATTGGGAAGTTTCACTCCACAAATCGTATAATCATTCTGATTGCTCTGTAAAAAAATAAAACAACAGAAGAACACAACAGCAGTCAGGAGCAAAGCACTCTGGGAAAAAAAATGGCAGACAATGAATGACTCCTTTCATAATTTAAACAAACATTTTTGGAGCACTACAGTTTGCTCTAAAGCTTGAAGCTGTATTTTGTAAACTGATCTGACCAGCAATGGTACGCTGTGGGTGACAGGCGGCGTGAGCAAGAAACAAAATGCTTAGATCATTCTGAAAAGGTGAGAAATACAGTCAGTTAACCTTTAGTCCAACAGTACAAAAAAAATGGCTGACTTCTCACATTCCCATCACACCACACATCCAGCCGTCAGCACAACGCAAGACAGAAGGGAAGGTGTGTGTTACATTTGTGTGTTTTTGTTGAGCGTGCGAGATGGAGTGTGAAGAGGTTTGTGGGCAGTAGAGTCACACACTCACCACATCAATGGGATAAATGTAGGACAATTCCGATAGGAGCTGACGACAGCGGAAGGTGAGCTGGGCGTGTGACTTCAGAAACATCTCTCTGTTGAGGAACACACACAGAGAAACTCTGGGATCGTTCACTGTACGGTACATTAATGTTCCCAAAGTGTAAGCAATGGATTATGAGTCACTTCCCAGAATTTATACTGATTATTATAAGTTAATACCAAACAAAACACTTCAAGTCATGTCTTCCTTCTCAATGCAGAACTGTATCTGTTGTATACACAGTGGACTGAAGGTATTTTGAGGTAATAAAAAAAGGATTAAAGATATAAATCTATGTATTATATAAAAGTCTATGTCTTATATAAAAGAACATTGAAACAAATGGGGCTTTGATTGAAAAGCAAAAACATTATTTTAAATACCAGGAGGTTGCAAAACTTCCAGAACAAGACAGAGAAAAAATGAGAATGAGAAGCGGCAGATGAGAAAAGAGAAGATTTAATTGTACTGTTTATACTGGCTTCAGGAAGTTACTAATGATGCTCTGAATCATCCCTCCAGTAATTGTAAGAGCTACTCAATTATTGTAAGTGCCAAATTACAATGAACTTCCTCCCCTCTGACCCCATCCTCCAGTGGTACAGCCAACCCTAATCAAACCACATCTGTCAAAGACGGGACATACCATTACTTTAGTATGGGGGGACAGGCACAGTTAAACCTTGACTTGTCTAGGTGAGGTGCAAGGGGTTGAAAAAATGTTTATTTTTCATGTCCAGCTTTGAGCTACTGGTTTTGACACTAGAGGAAAGAGAGAGAGAGAGAGAGAGAGAGAGAGAGAGAGAGAGAGAGAGAGAGAGAGAGAGACAGAGACAGAGAAAGACAGAGAGGGAGAGAAAGATGAAAAGTAATAACAGAGAATGATATGGTATCAATTTACAATCATGTAGCCAGGAAGGAAATAATGATGAGGTATGAAGGCTGCACCTTCCTTATTGGACTATAGCTTACATATGGGTCCACAAGGTCTTCTTTACACTTCCTAAAATTTGGCAGAAAAGCCCCTATGCAAACACTGTTTAACTGTGAACATAACTTGATCTGTCCTTACTGGAAGTGGTTTTTATATGGCTTCCAAATTTGGCTTTATAGATGGAAAGTGTTTCAAAGTGTCCGCAGTTCAATCCCCAATTCCATTTAAATTTTCCATCATCAAGGATTTGCAATGTTTCAAATAAAATAGGATTTAAAGAAAATTTTCACACCATTCTAGATTATAAGATTCTATGCTGACACAAAAGTTTAAAAATTATAGCAGTGGTCAGAGGATTGACTTAGCTAAGCGGCCCAACATAATGAGCCTTGGTGCTCTTATGGGAAATTTAAGCTTAAGTCTGGTTTGTCTTCTAATGTGACTCTGAAGAACATCTCTGGACATTAAAAGGCATTTATCAAGAGGTCAACCCACTGTATGCAACCCTTCAGGTCAAGTCAAACCCATCAGTGTCGATATAAACAACTGCTTATTGTCACGACGCAATAAGAGCGGGTGGGAAAACGCACATTCGTAACAAATCCAACATGCCCTCAAAGCCTGGCCGAGTGGAGCGCATAATCTCCCAAAGCGCTCGGAAAGCCCAAGAGTGATGGAGAACGCCGTTCTGCGGGCCGTCAGGCTAATGTCTGACAGATGTGGGGCCACCATACTGGAGGAGAGAAACTCACCACCGAAGAAAAGAACAGAGGGGGGATGAATAATTGCAGGTTGACAATCACTCACCTTTTGGCAGTGCATTCCTTTTGCAATTCCGTTAAAGACGTGCGCTCAGACTCCAGACCCTGATGCTTGGTAGACGACGCCTCCTCTGAGGAAAACCCAGACAGGTGATGAGGAGAAAAGATGGGGAGAAAAACAGAGCAAGCATGAGCTGAGTGCACAGGTAATCTCGTGTGTGTTTGTACAGGTGGATGGGTGTGTTATTTTGATAACAGTTTATTAAATTGCATTCCCATAAAATACGGTCTTTCATCATCACAAAAACATTTCCTCTACAGGCAACATAAAATTAATTGAGTTGAAAAATGCTTGTGGTTTTATTCTATATAAATATGACTGCTCTGCGTTATAATAAAAACATTACACCGTATAATCAGAACACTCCCAACTTGAAATTTGGATTTCGAAACTTCTTGAGAGCAGGATGGGGCCTGCTTAGATTATAAAAAGTTTCGACTGTTTAAAATGAAACTTCTGAAACAACACTGTAAACACGCAGCCCACAACTGTAAATACTGTCTTTTCCTATCAAAGCTACTATATCTGTACTAAATCCAGTGTGTTTGCGCACACGCAAATGAAACAGATGAGTAAACCTTCATCTGATGTTCTGCGAGATTAACAGGCTCAAAGAGTTGTGATGGTGTTCAAACGTCCATCTCCAACTGAACCTGCATGGCCACACCACCTCTATGACATCAAAGCACTTGTCAGCTGAGATAAAAATGCTTGTAGGGGTTTTTTGAATTTGTGTGACAGAGTGTGTGTGTGTGTGTGTGTGTAAGTTAAATTTAAATGCATGCGTGAATGAGTGAAAAAAAACAAACAGTGTTTTTTATTTGATGTGAAGCTATGGCTTAAAATTAGTTTTGACAAAAAAAATGACAGAACAATGATGACAAACTTAAAACTGTTTAAAACTCTAAGACTGATAAAATGTCAGTTTTCACATTATTGGCAAAAGCAGCTATACTAAAGATGCTAAAATGTAACTTGTTTTTTCAAAATCATAATTGCAATAGTTCAATTTGTGTTATACTATAGCTTTGCAATCATTATTACTGTAAAATAAGTATGTGACTTTAAATATTTGACCCAAAGTTTATATATTTCCTTAACAGCCGATTCTCGCCTGTCCCTTTCCACTCCATTTATACAAAACAAGAGGATGAAGGAAGATGAGAGAGGGAAGAGAAAAATCAAAGCAGTCTGTCTGACGAAAAGCGAAATTGTTGCTTTGTTCTGACCGGCACTTGTAAAAGCAGCGAGCGTCTGCTTTCTAATAGGCCTCACATTCTCTCCAGTTTCACAGCTCTGCGGGATGTCTGTGCTAAAACAAGGCCTGACTGAACATCTCCAGGCTTTGCCTCGTCCTTCTCAACGCAGGGTTAGGTGCAAACCAGAGAAATTGGAAGCGAGATCATTGTCGCTGGAGGAAAGCGGTCCCATATGCGACGCCTTGAACCGTTCATTAGGAGGAGACAGACGGAATTAAAGACAGAGCCAGAGGCGGAAAGAAGGTCTAACAGCTTTTGTTCTTTGCTTGTTCACTTTGGAAGATCCATCGTGACACACTGTGTTTAACTAACATCTCCTCCCGCAGTCATCACGCTTGTCAGCACCGGGTTCGAGCCTAAAGACTACCGGCGGGAGAGATTTGGTGTGAGATAAACATTCCTATCGAGTACAGTAGTCGATTAACAACCTAGAGAGAAAATTACAAAGTGGATAGCACACACGTACAAAAAAAAATACCTGTTTTACGACGATAATTCAGTTTTTTATAAAACTTGTACTGTTAACGAAACACTGCAAGATGTTAATGATACAGTAACCATGTTTTTACAAGAAAAATGTAGGTAAATGTATTCAAATAATCTAATAGAATGTTAGGGTTTAAAAAGCATAACACTGGTAAATTTATCCGCTGGGTTAACAAGTTTAATAGCTCACTCAAGGCATACTGTATATATGATTTTAATCAGCTATATCCACAATGTAAACGTAAAGAAATTATACTGTCAATCTGATCCGCAGTAAGACTGGCAGAGCAAGCAGGTGTTTTGTGTTTCAACCACAGCAAGGACCAGAGGGAGTGTGTGTGTTATTGCACTGTACTCTGAATACCTCAGCTACAAACTTTTTACATTTTCCTCGTTTGTGGAGCGTCTTTCCGCTTGAGGTTTACAGGCCTGTCGTCCTCACGCTGCCACGGCAGAATGAACGCAACTACTGACCGTAACAACGTCAGATCGCTTTTACAGGCGTAATTTACAACATGTGCGCAGACGTGACGAGAAATTAGAGCGAGGGAAATGGTAGTAGGAGGCTTGACCCTTCAATGGAGGAGAGGAACCGTCTGACGAGCAGAACTGGCGAGGAAACGCGAGCGGGTCTGACTTCAGCTTTGTACATTAAACAGAGATGAGATGGTTACACTTAAGTCATTTTGTGTAATTTCTGGCAATCTCCCTTTATAAGTGGAATAAACTACGGTAGTTTGGACAAGGCTTTCATGTCGTCTCTGAGGGCTGGACCAGTTAATATCACAGCAAATAAGTGCTGACTGACAATTGTTTAAAGGACCATTAGAGTTTAAATGAAATTTGGGTGTAAAGGGTGTGTTGTCAGTAAGAAAAAGAGGGACAGGAAGGACAAAGAGAGACAGAGAAAGAGAGAGAGAGAAAGAAAGAGAAAGAGAGAGTCAGTCAGACAGAGGGGAAGCTACAGGCTAGGATCAAATGAAAAAGAACAAACAAACGTTAAAAAGGAATTCTATAAATGAATAAAGCAAAAGTTTAACTGGTATGTCATCCTTTCTCCTCTTAATCCAGTTCAAACACTTCTTTTCTGCTTCTTCCTGTGTGTAAATGTGAATCTGGGCCGCTCCCTCGAGCTCCAGTCCAGACAGGCTCCTCCGGTCAGAACCAGCGTTTCTCCGAAGAAGCTGTTTAGTCGACGTCATCTATCTACAAAAATCTTAAAGCAGACCTTTCCCTGAACCCCAAATCCGCAGTTTGTTTCCATACATGAGTAGTTCATAAACGCAATGCATTATGGGATGGCAAGCACCGGGTCATTCAATCACTACTGTTGCGAAAGTGTGCGTGTACAAGTGGTCTTTATGAACACACAGTGTGCAGCCCAACCCAACAGTCAAACACCAGCAACCACATCAATCAAACCAACCACCTCACATCTCCCGCCCTCCAACCACATCTGACAAATAAAAAGAGAGGGATTTCAAAATCCAACATGAATGGCATGAGGCCGTGACAAATCAGGCAGTAAAGAACTTAAGGTTTGAATAAACACAGACTTTTCAACGACTACTTGTGCAGATCTTTGATGGAAACATGAGAGTGTGGAGTAACATGAGAGAATCCACAGAAAGCAAAAGACCTCTACAGTCCATCCTTAGGTTGTAAGTTTTGGAGAAGGATGTTGGACTTCAGATGTTTGGTGATCAGAACCACCGTGTAAAACTGCTGGAGGTGGGTGGAGGAAGTGAGGAAGGAGGTATGGATGAAAGAAAGGTTGGAAGAAGAAAGGATGCAAGGGAGGAAGAAAAAAAAGAAGCAGAAGATGAGTGACATCTTGGTGATGTTTGAGGACTGGGTGGAGATGTTACCTTTCTTCTGCAGTTGGGCTCTTTCTTTTTGCAGAAGGTCCATCTCTCTGGTCAGAGCTTTCTTCTGTCTCTCCACCTCACACCTCAGAATGCCAATGCGCAGCTGCATACATTCCCTCTCCTTCTTCTGCAGACAAAAGAAAACATGAAGGTGGAATTTTTGTGGAAAACTCAATGCATCTAATGTCTTGCAGGTCACAAAGAAATCAGAATGAGATAAATATTCACGTTATATAAAAACAAGGATGAATTTAAGCAGATTATGGAAGACATCAGTGGCATATCTCAAGCACATTTGAGTCCACAGCAGATCTATCTAATCTACATCTACAGAAAAGTCCTGCGGCTTTTCGGACTGTTAGCGAGCCAAACACGCTAATGAGGAACAGAGGTCTGATGAGGGTGAAAGTGGTATAGGGAGGAGATAAAAAAAGAGTGAACATGGAGATAACGTAAAGAGAACGTTTCCATATCTTCAACGCTGTGATTGGTGGTGGCGATGGCTATCGAAACAGCTCTGCAAAGTATAATGCAGAGGAAAATCCACATGGCCTCCAGCACCCGCTGCAATGCAATACATGCGCACGCATAACAGCGGCAGGAGACATATTTAAAATCAATAAACACTCATACAACTACAGAAATGGTAGGAAGTCTATGTAACAGAGCTGCTGTAGCAGAGCTTGTATAGCAAGATAACAAGCATGCAATCTGCACGTGTGTGCAAACATAACACACATGACTGAAGACACATTGCGTGTTGTGGAAGTGAGGTAGAAGTGACAAATTCTTGCACTTGGCAGCTGAGGAAGTGTCAATCAAAAGAGACGGCGGAGATAACACCTCTATCTACAGACAGCTTTCACCCTTATGCCACAGGTAAAGATTTACAGCTTCCATGTTTACCACCATCACCACCGGCACAACAAACACTCACTTTGTTATAATGAAACAACTTCTAAAATGCACTTGCACGCAAGAATAAAAAGAGCTTAAATGACCCATAGAATTGAAAGTTGAAGTTTTTTCTTGAAATCCAATAAAATGCTCTCTTAAATAAAAATGTAACCTCACCCTAATACCACCTGCTTCTTACAAGCAATGACGTAGAAAACCATTTATTTAGCTATTTACCTAATTATAAAGAGCCCTTCCACATGTTAGATATTGCTTTGATGCTTTTAAACAGGAAATGCGTAAACAAGGTACAATAAAACCCGTATCAAGTGATTTCACAAGGTCTGTTAGATGCACTCATATCCTGTAACATAATAAATCACAGTCCACTCTGAGAAACAAGAAAGAACCGAATAATTGAATTAACGCAACAACAACCGGTATGGTGTCGTACATGAGTGTTGCCTTTGATTGCTTACAGTGTAATTGGCTCGAAACTGACCTGAGACCAGTGAGAATTGACAGTCTGGCGGTTTCAGAGGCAAATGCTCTGATCTGTAATCAGGTTTGCATAACCTCAATCTGAAAACTGGAAACAGATTTTTGCTCATTAAGAGGGGTAACTGATACACTTCACAGGAATTTTAGACCCCCGCTGACCTCTCGTGAGGTCCCGGTCGTACTGCTGTGATTGAGCGGGAGTGTCAGTCATTAGTGTAAACGTATCCTGAAGACTGACGTTTTGTGCAGAACTCCATAAACCTGCCAATTCGGTTTTGGCAAGGACGAGACTTCAGGGTAATTCATGGAAACCTGACCAACAACCTAAGAGAGATGGGTGGCCTTTTCCCAACAAGTTAAAAAAAACTAAACAAAATTTAAACTAAAACAAAGAAACACTTTCAGATATCTCACATTATTTCTAACTAATCAAACCTGCAAATTTATTACACTCACCATGTTAACTGTCCCAAAACAAGAGTAATCTTCTTGTCAATATTTGTAACAATCTCTAATTATGCTGGTTCACCATCGATTAAATAGATCTTCAGAATTCAAGCTGTCATCACCACAATTAGAAGGTTACAAAATGCTAACAAATTCTAAATGCTAAACAAACCTGGTAAACAAACGCCTCTGTTTTCTTCCTTAAAGAAAGAGGGAGAAGATATAAGACAGAACACACAGGTTTGAGCTAAAGATCAACAGCAGATTCTGCAGTACCCGCGGACCCTCAGAGAAACAGGTGGAGGGGCCATCATACAAACATTAAGTACTTCAACATCAAAGACGGTGAGAGCGTGTGTGTGGTAGAGGCATCTTGAAGGAATCTTAATGACTCTAACACAAACTGGAACCCAGTACATTCAGTTATTGGTCTGTTTAAACCACATGGAGCAGAATTAGATCACTTGCTAATTCCTGCTGGAAAAATAACTTTTTAAAGCAAGAAAAAGAGTACATTTTTAAAGTTTATTTTTGCTGGTGCTAACACGCTTACCAGCCTACCACGATCTGAGCTCTCAGCCTGGCCACAGTTAAAAAGTGTCTATATAGCTTGTGTATCTGCTTTATACATAAACATCTGAAATACTGAACAACAGATAAACAACCTCAAATCAAATCTAATCATTTAGCTTAAAAACAGACCTTTAAAAATGCCAAATATCTGATTATATCTAATATCTGAAAGTTTCAAAAGAAACAGAGTTTATTCTGAGTGCTAGGTGTCAGAGTCTGTCTGTTTTCATCCTGCTGAGAAAGGAAAGATTTCTGAAGTGTTCATTAACTTCAAATACAACCTTAAAACCTCATCAAGACACTGTGTTCACAGCTGCTGGGCTCCACCTCAAAAAAATGCAAAATATGCTTTTCTTTCGTTTCTTCTCATTTTTCTGAAGGATACAGTGAAAGTGGAAAAACAAACAGAGGAGGAAAAAAACACTGATATGTAGCAGAAGGAAAGCAGAGGGATTTGGGACCACTAAATCCATCAAAACTTGGGATACAAAAGCTACCCAATGAACTAATGACATATTTATAAGGATCTGCTCAATATAAGATACTCAACACTATTGACCACAATGCTGCTGACTGTGCAACAGCACAACACACAGGGTTCAGTCACCGCATTGCCAGGACCTCTGTTTGCTTGAAACCGAGGTGTTATTTTAACGCCTGTAAAAATAACAGCTGAATTTGTCAAAAGGTTCATTGCAAATAAAGGTTTATAGAATACCTTTCTTTGCACAAAAAGTAAAATAAATACTAATAAATAGAAATTATTTCTGCACATTGATTTTTTTTTTGCAAAGGTGTTTGGCCATCCAATGGCAGACCTCACAATAACTATGCAGTTTCCTTTTGTGTTGCCGTTACCTCTGAAATTACATACTTTACCTTTTATAATTAGGCAATGTAGGTAAAGTACAATAATCATGGTACAATCAGCAACAAATGTTCGCTCCAGTGATATGCTTGTCTTTTCACACAGCTAAATAGTTTACATGCTGGTTTATATTTTCTATAAAAGAGCAAAATAGAAATTCTGTGAGCCTGGAAAGACAATATCCCCACTACAGAGTGAATCATTGAATTTTAAATTGAGTTTGACAGTTTGCTATAAAGTTCTGTCAAGCATACAGCAACTGTAAATTTAACCTTTTATACTTGCAGAGGTGCTGTATAGAGTCTTACCAGCGGTACCATGCACCAGGTGTGAAGGAAACGAAAACCCAACAGGCCAGATAGGATTTATGAAGTTAAAGAACATAAGAACTACCCAGTATATAAAAGTAATCTTGAATAAGAACAGACGAACAGATCTGGGACGTCCCGTAATTTCAAACTGTTGGGGTCTCACCTTTTCTGTGCAGGACGCTGTTGTCCTCAGTTTTTCTTCGATTTCCTTTCCGATCTTCTGCACAGTCACCTGAGTCTGTTTAATGGCTCTCTGGGCTGTGTGTAGCCTGAGAAACACACGCAAACACACACACATATTGTTCATGGTCAGAATGTGATCTCATTGTATGAGAATGTAGCAAAAACATATTCTGTGTCCCACAAAAGAAAGTTGTTCAGATTTGGATCAACATGAGGGTAGATCAATGACGTCGGAATTTTCCACTTAGTTGAAATATTCCATTTGAAAGGATTTGTGTATTTGTATAACAAACCTGCTTATGCATAATAAGCATAATAACACCAAACTAAACACAATCAGCTGTTGGGTTTGGACTTTCAAGTGAGGATGACAGGAGACAAACAAACATCCACACACAAATGCCACAGAAACGGAATTGCCAAATGTGAACAGGAAATGACCTCACATGGTGAGAGATTTCAGATTTATTTCTGTAGTAACTGGAGAACACAAACTAAACTCTCATATTAAGAAGTCAGGCCCAGTCGATTTCATTTTTGTGTGTTTGTTTATTCACCACCAAAGGCAACAGGCTTGTTAACATAAACTCTGTAAGGAACAGGATTGTTAAGCAATAAATAACAACTGCAGATGGATCTCCTGGTTGTTCCTGGTTCGGCTGCAGTTCTCATTTGGCGCCTCATTTTCTGACTCACCTGGTTTTACAACCGTTAAAAATGGCTTTAATCCCAGACATTCAATAACAGTTTATGTGGATGTCATAATTTTTAATCTACTCAATGGGCACTGAAGAAACAACATCAACTGAGAATACAAATATTCTGTCTTACTTAAGAGCTTAAAATTCAATGAGTGAAGCTTTATAAAAACAGCCTTGAAGAACTAAGAGAGTATACAAATAATACTTGTTATAGAGATGTGAATATTTTAAAAGTGTTTCTGCCCAGAAAAAAAAAATCTGTAGAACAACTTGTGACTTCAAGGCCTGCTTAGAAATGCACACAAAAGCCCTCACAGTTCTCTACACAGACCTGAACCTCTTTCGTTCATTTGCTCCCCCTGTTCCATTGTAACCTAGCTGCTGTTCTCTGATTGGCCGAGGAAGCAGTTACAATGCCTATATTTGGAGGTCAAGCAGCTTTTTGCTATTCTCATTAGTGTATTCCCACTTGCTCTGGTCCCACATGGGAGCTTTTCATGAGCGGCTGCTGGGAGCTCAACCACACAGCCTTTCAGTGGTGGTGTACAATCCACTCTCCATTCACTCACTCATTCACTCTCTCTCTTCATCAAGGTCTCTCTCTCTTTCTCCCTCTCTGGCAGTAGGATTAGCACATTCTGAATGGACTCCCTCAAAGAGATGCAAAAGTGGCTGTAAAGTAAACTTTCATTCACACCCAAGCTACAGAGCATTTTTGCTCCAATAACAAAGGCCCACAACGTCCTAAAACCTGGCGAAAATGAACATTTATAAAGGGAACAGCCTTCAGTTGCTGGTTTTAATAGATTTTAGGGTTCCAAGAAACCTTGGGCAAGGATTTACAAAAGACCACATTGGGCGTCAAGAGGAAAGTTTTCCCTCCACGTGCTGACAGAAACCGCTGTGATCTACTAAGTCATATTGTATCTCCACATCTGTGGAGGCTGTTTGAAATTGTTTGATGGTAATAGATGGGGTGTCGAGTCCTTTGTGACAAGGTTGTTCTGCTGTTCCTGCTTCCCAAAGCTCTCCGACTGATGACTTCATTACAACACGTCATTTCTTAGCAATCATTTAATTACACCGATCCAATCGGAGGTCCAAGAAAGAGCTACGAGACGGCCAGCATCCGATCCACAAGATCTACTTTCTCCAATGACTAGCGTTTCTCCAATGACTAGCGAAATTGGTTTGTGGACAAAGGTTAAGTGCCAATATCAACACAGTAAAACAATGCAGACTGACACTCCCTGAGCGATCCATCTGGGTTGGGTTTCAGAACTCCCGTGACCACACTGGTCCAGACCTGGACCTTTCTGACCAGGCTAAAATGCTCCACATCTGCTAAGAACAGCTGTCCTGCCGCAGTCACACAAACCTAGCACACACAAACATAGAGGTGACCTAGTTTTGACTAGAAACTAAATAACCTTTCAGAAAAATAAGGTCCACTGACAACTCTAGGGATAATAATATTGTTGGCTGCCAATAACAACAAAACTAAAGTGTTCCCATTATAATCAACAAGGTGTATACAAGTAATTCTGCAGTGTAAACAGTTGTTGATTATTGAAAGATTATTTGAGAAAGTCAACATTCTTTTGTGAACTACAAAGGTCAAATGCTTGACATTTACAGTGAAACATAAATATAACATTATAATACCATGTAGGATAAGTATTTCAATCATAAAAATCGTGATTACAGTATCATGGGAACAAATGGATACGATACATCATAATTGTACAGCTCTATATTTTATACGGCTCCTTTCCTACAGCCTGATAACAGAAACTGCACCCCTCTTGCTCATAATTGGGGCCTCTCTTCCCCCCTCTTAATGTCTCTCACATTTCCCAGCAGCGCTCTGCACGAGCCGACCGGGACATAAATCACCAAGCCTTTAAAATCCATCCTGTTACAAGTTCACACAGCGACAGGAAAAATATTATTATTTTTTTATCAACCGTGTCTCTCTTGTTATATGCAGGGTGATATGGCACGCCGATAAGTCAGTTTGAGGCCGATTTGACAGCTTTATCGTGGCCATGATTGAGATGCAGAAATCTGATAGGCCACTTCCCCCAGGTGAGCGGCAGTTATCGTCCAATCGGATTTCACGCATGTCTGCACTCTTATCAGCCCTCAACCCGTCTACCAGTCAACACCTATCTCAACCAGCCAATCAGAAGAGGGCACAGGAGATTACCTAGTAAACGCAAACACTTACATCTTTCTTTTGTGGAAAAGAAAGTATTCCTCTTCCATCATAAAATCCAGGATAATTTTTTTGCAACTGACATCACAGGGAATTGTATCACTCATGCAGTGAGCCAAACAATAAACGCTGTGTGGTCAGGCAAGCATCAGTCTAACCATTACTCAATAAATGTGTAATTTTAGCTTTATTTAATATATTTAATGCAGTTTTGTGCATGTCTAATTTGCTATAATTAAAATAAAACAAAACGAGAATTAGAAATAAAGTATGAGCAGTTACAGGCTCATATATCAAACAAGCCAATTAATTGACTGACAAGAACATCATATTAATATTGGATTGGATGTTGTTGACTATGAAGTAATCACTATAAAACACCAGCTGCCATTATCTCATCACTCCAGCACCATTTCTTTATATATGATAAAAATCCACAATGTTCACAACATCTTGCAATCGTTCAGTGGCAGAACATTGTGCATCTAAGCCAAAACGGACCTGATTCGAGGAATTAAAGGAAAAACGGACCAGAATCATGAATTAATTTATTCCAGAGTTCCTGGAACCAGAACACAGACCCGTTATCGTTAACAATGTTTCTGTCTCACATTTGTTCTCTCGATGTGTTTATGTATTTACCGTCCAGCGATAACCAAATAAATCTCAGACATTGTTTGTTTGCAAGTCAGCGGCCCAGCAGCGTGAAATCAGGCCTGAAATAAAACAGGAAATGAAAACAAAGACAGATGCTCCATAAGAGGAACAAAGATAAGATCTGAGAAGTTTTGACGGCCATCTTATTTCATCCTGAAAAGTCCCAGCAACACAATCAGTGCTATTTTATTGTCAAACTGTGAATTTGTTTGTTGGTTAAGATGGATATTTGTAACCATCAACTAAACTATACAAACAATGAAACATGCCAGATGTAGCAGCCAATAAAAACAATTGCAGCCAATAATTATGCTCTTTATAAATCAATAATAATATATGCAGCCAGTGAAAACAAAGTGAAAAATTTGTTTACAGTTGGCCACAAAAAAAAAGTCACATTTTTAACCAGCTAAATACCTTCTACCAAAAAAGGAAATAAAGCTTTTGTCACACAATGTGGAAAAATATGGAGGGCAAACAACTTGAGGGACGTGAGCCTGAACGGAAAACCAAACAAACACACAGCTATCTGCAGAGCACCCCTACCTGCAGTTCAGAGCAGAAAGTCAACACACGCCTCCATCTCCACACACTCAGGACTCGGCATTGTCTCCAGTGCTGAGGAGACAGATAAGATTGCACTGCTTGGAAATATACTGGGCTCCGACATTCCTGCCTGCTCTATGCCAGTAGACGGCCAATCCTTTTGACACTTCGCCATGACATCATCTGTACAGTTTCTGTTCAGTAGAGTTAAATTTAGAGGTAGCTGTATTAAATAGAGGACAGGCCAAAAACAACAAAAACTATTCATTATCATTAACAACATGAAATTAATTCACAGCCTGAAATTCACAAAAGAAGCTCATTTTAAACTCAACTATTTAAATCAACTACTAAAGTTTATGTAAGAAAAATTACCACACACATTGTTTTTCAATTTGAGAAAAACTAAAAAAGAGAGACAAACTACAAAACAGTCTAAAATGAGCTAATAAGAGTCCCTCAATAAATAAGCGTCCCCTAATTATCAACTATCCAGGTAGTGGATAAACAACATTGTCTGTAGATTAAAGGTTTCAAGTACGTCTTTATGTGGAAAGTCTTCCTACATTTCCAGCTGTGAAGAATTGCTACCCTTCTGATTACTCAAATAAACAAAGCCGTCTCCTTATTGTGAGCCAAAAAGCTTTAAATTAAACATGCATTGTGTAATTGGACCAAAAGGGAAAATTCTGTCGGATTAATCCAAGCACATACGTTTTAGATCTCCAACTTAACTCATGAAAGCTGCAGATTTGTCTGTTTTCGGCCTGCAAGCGATCAGGCCCTCCGAGTCACAGCAAGGAGGCGTTTCATGTCCGTCTAAACCTTACATCAACGTCGCTCAGTACATTCAGCTGTCTGCTGTAATGCCGCATTCCACCCTGAGTTAGATTATAGCAGCTCCGGGACTCTGCTCCATTATGAACATTACATAAATTTGTGTTAGAACATTATGACCATCCAGCCCAACAGACACGGAGACACATTAAGCACACGCATGACTCCACTATGCCTGCCAAGAGATGGAGTAAGAGCATGCAGAATCCTAAAAGAATGCGGTTCAGGGCGATTAGACTTGACAAAACTTTTCACTGAAGGTCGAATGTGAACGGGAGACAGGAGAATGTGAACTCACTCACTGTACCATTTTCATGGGCAGCAGTCTGTATAAACAGCTTTTGACATTAGCACGGTGAAATATTGAATTAAATAACACACTTTAAATAGAACAGAACTGACCAATTAACATTTTTGAGTACTGAAGAGAAAGACATTTAGAATTAAAAATGTGTTAGATTCTTTAAACTATAAATTAGAGAATGGCAAGTAAGTTTGGATCACTCAGTTCTTGTGAGTGACTGTGACTGAGACTCAGACTGTGACTGAGTTAGTTTTAGTTAGACTTAGCAGTAGTTTTAAACCTGATTTCAACAGCCACCGCTGGGCCCTCAATGGATTTTGGCCTTTAAGAAAGTGATGTAGTCGCTCTTTCTCCCTTCATTAAACCTTCTTTATAAGCAGAGCTTTGATAACCCCCCCCCCCACCCCCCAGGTCTTTTCTGTGCTGTTATTACCACAACCTCCCACAAAGACCTGAAAGACCCAAACACCAGCATCCATTTCCAGCCGGGCGATGCRGAGATTAAGGCAGGGTTTGTTTTTCTGTGAGGCATGGCAGGAGTTACCGGTCCTCAAGATTGTTGCTGTAGGGTTTTGGGGGGCTTATGCTACCCGATAATCCGGTCCAGAACCACAGCCTCCAGCAGGGGAGCGAACAACCCACCGACCTGCTGAAAGGTGTTAAAAGCAGGAAGGGCTTATCGCCACGGCAACAACAGGGTCACAGGCTGCACCCTGAACTTTGTTGTACAACACTGCCTCTGTACTTTCAAATGCTACTTTAAATAAGGAGAGTCAAGGAAATCAAATAGCAGGTTTAAACTGAAACCTATGCACGAATGAATCATTTTAAACTGTGGAAACAACCAACACATATTTTTGACCTAAAATACTTTGAGACATGTAAGCTAAAGTATAGGAGATATAAACACTGAGGCACTTTTTTCTGTTTAAGAATCTCAATAAGGCAGTCATAGCAACTAACGTAGTTTGTGGGCGGGGTAATACGTTTGATCGACCAATAGCAGACCAGGAGGTGTTTGGGGAAACCTGTTCAAAACCAATGATTAGTTTAGCAGAGTGTTGATTGTTACCGATGTGAACCAACTGTGAGGGGAAGATAAATCTGAATTCATACGCAAGCAGAAATTTCCCTTGACCACTTCTAGCCTCACAGAGAACATTTCCTGTGTGAGGATGCTTGAACCCAGAGCCAAAGTTTGAGGTAATAGCGAGGAAAAAGCTAATGAGCGGTGAGACTGAGAAGATTAAAACAAACGCTGGCTGCATTTGATACTTAGCTGCCCTAGTCGCGCCATTTACACTGCGGCCCACTAACACAAAATCATAAAAGCTGAGGGAAACTTGGACTTATGTAGGTTGCTGAATCACCACTTGTTTCCCACGAGCACCCTGCAATAGCATGACGTTCACCCCACCGCCCTGCAGCATAAATTTCACACGGAGAAGAAAAATTTCTCTTTTGATTAATGATTCATTTGACTAGAAGGCCAACTGCTCTCATTTCTTTCTCCCTCTTTTGTTTTCTATGTGTTTTGTGCAATACAAGCTTGTCAGGCTAAAAGGCGGACAGTTAATCGCTAAAAACATGACACTGTCAATCAAAACAAACATTTCCTCAAAGCTTATTCCAACGGCCACCATTCAACTATTCAACCCGGAACACAACAATGAGTTTTCCCAAGGGAGAAAGTATTTTCACTTTGAAAATACAGCTTCACATCCAAGAATCAACAGCACTTGCATATATTTTCAATAAATGATATACAAATACAATATAAACCAAGCTAACAGTTGAACTAATGTTCTCTAAACATTTTCACAAAGTTGTCAAAAAACATTTTGTCAGTAGACACTTTATAATGAATTTTTTGGGAACTTATTTTAATTTATTAGTTTTACTTATTTGAACTACTTATTTTAATTATTACATTGTTAACGCTTCTGTTACTTAAAGGAAATGTTAGGAAAAGTCTTCTTACAATCTTAAATTATTACCTAGCAACCAGTTAGAGAAAACTAGTGTTGGCCCAATAACATACAACAAAGAGTCTTAGTGCATATAAATGTATGTTCCACCACATAATCCTCCATAAATCAGGAGAGAAGAGACTGAGAAGTTCAACAATACATCCTAAGCATGTAGCCATCTGTTGGCATGTGTGCACAACTACACAACCTACGCTTGACATTCTGAAATAACAGCCAAGACATGGGCCCACCTTAGCATGAAGCTAAGATACTGCAGAGACATCTAATCACACTAGCAAGAGACACATCGAGAGCAGCGCCCTTCAGCTACCTCTATATCACCCCACTACATCACTGCCCTGGATTCCACAAAAAGAGGTGAGGAAATATGAACAAACTACTAAAGAGCTCAGTGCTCGAAGGTGGGGTGTTCCCCTAGGTGTCACTCAAAGTTAGGCCTATAAAACTCTCACCTCTCAAAATAGTCAACAAAGTGTAGACGTGTATAAGTTTTAAGGAAGGAGTCTTAACGGTTAACAATATCTGAGGGAGCAAAAGCAGTTGCTTTACATGCATAATTTCATGATGTTGTAATACTGCAAAGCTGCATGTGGTGGTCTGAGACCACATAAGTAAATCTGACTACAGGAACTGTGTCACAGTTAGGTAACACACTTCCCAAACTTCAAATAAAACCTTGTTGGCTACTCTCAAGGTTGTTAGCAGAAGAGAACTGCTGCCACCTAGTGGTATGGAGAGGCTATAGCAGAATACCAAGTCAACATTAAACACACCCAACGGACACATTAACAGTCGGCCAAACAATTACATGGTGGAATATTTTCTTCCTGTTCTCTTCATTTCTCAGGTCTTTAATCCAAGGATTACATTTACCCAAGACTACAAAACCATCAATCATATTTGGCTAAATGAAGAGACATCAATCCGCAGCAAGATTTGGAAAAGAAACAGAGCACTATCTGGCGGCAACAGAGGTGAAAAATTTCTAGAATGTAATGAAGGGAGTTGCTTCTGGCTCTCAGATGGGAGCAGAGTGATAAAATTCTGGACTGAAACTGAGGGACTTTGAAATTTGGAGCAGAACTTAAGTTCCAACAAATGCAATTCCTGTAGGAACAAAATTCCTGATTCTCTCACTGTCAGCATTGGAAAATTCAGTTGAAACAACTGCATATGCGTTACAATATAATGAGCAATGCTATTTGTCATTCTGTATCACATCTGTAAGTCCATTGTTTAAGTTTGTAAAGCCTAGAATTTGCATTTACATACATTATGCATTTTAGACACTGTAACCCAAAGCAACTTTAAATTGAACCTTCGTTGTGCAGTAAACCAACCTTTAAATCAATTCTTACCTCAGGAGGGAGAAAACACTGTAAGAGTTTCTGACAGAGCTCTGGTCCACCTGGAGCAAACTGTTCTTCTTCCTGTCTGAAGTCTCCTGCAGAACAAAAACAGCCATCAGAACCAGAGTATGCTCTTAACATAAGAGGAACCTTTGAGTTCAAAGAACCCAAAAGCTAAAAGTGAACTCAAGGTCAGAAGATGGCCTGGAACTTATTCTGGAGCTCATTACAGTTTGAAAAATACCTTCTGATCAAACTCAGCTGCATAGTAGCCATCATTCAGTCCGAAGATGATCTCGTTTGTGTTCCTGGAGCGAATCTGAAGGAAACAAACGGTGACAAAAGGATTTATCTTGGTAACAGGAGAAACCTGAGATGAGGAGATATTACTGCATCCATGTATTTGTTCTTCACCTGCTGTCCTGTGTATCTGAGCCCATCCAGGTTGACCTTCCACTCAATGAGCAGTTGATACTCCTCCCCCCTCCCTCCCCAAATTCTCACCACAAAACACGACACAGACGTGTCTAGAAGATCCGGCAGCATGGCAAAATCTAAACTCCGCCATGTTGGGTTCTGAAAAACACACACAAACAAAATGTGACAACCCCAAAGTACCTTCTTAGTCCTGTTACACAATCCCAACTGAAAATAGCATTTTATTAATTTAATATACTAGTGTCTTTATAAAAAAAACAAGTAACACCAGTAATTTAGCATTATTAGCATCATATTATGTAATCTTGCAATTTATTATGTAATAAATTAGCATTATACGCATGTGATCAAGAACCAGCAACTGTAATTCACGTTGAGAAACTTACTGCATTTATTAATAATGCATAAGAGTGCCAGTTTGTTGATGGATTAGTTGCATCAACACAAATCCAAACTTCACAAGGCCGACAACGGTAAACACATTAATGAACGCTGTTGTCATGCAGCCTGGAGGCCACAGAGAGTCTTCCTACAGGAGGATGTGCAGAAACTCACATCCTATAAAACTCCTGTCACAGCAGCTAAGTCAGCAGAAATAAACACAAAACAGCTAGCACTGAGGGAGGCTGTAATATGGTCATGACTGTTAACACTCTTTTACAAAAGAGGTGAAAGGGCGGGAAAACTGTGAGAAAGGAAAATGAGGAACAAAAGAAAAATGGGAGAAAGAGCCAAGATGGTCAGAGGTTGAATAAGTTTGATTTGGACAACATGGTATGAGTGAATTTAGGCTGACGTAATGACTTGAAAGCAGTTTAAAGGCATGAAAGATTGGCAGAACATTCAGTGAGCCTGTCCTGAGATAATATTGACAGTGTACTAACATTTGTATCTTCTTGCACTACAGTATGGCTTCAAGATGAGAATTTATAAAAATATTGCAAATATGCATACTGTAAATGTGTGTTTTGCAAATATTTACATAATTAAACATTATAATGTAACATTTATGGATATTTATAAGATCACCAGTGACTGACCAGTGGCTGTAATTTAACAACTACTGTTAGCACAAACTTTTTCTCTGTAAATGACTTGTGACTTTTGTCATCATTTATTTTGTTCTTCACTGACTGACAGAAACACACTCTGATAACATCTAAACTAAATGAAAGAACACAGAGCATGATACATGTCATTAAACCGTTACTGATTTGTAAATGTAATAAAAACCATGTTAAACAGGCTCTGCCTACTCTGTAAACAGTAAGAAAAACACACCCCAAAAATTGATGTGTCAACAAAACAGCCCTGCAGCAATTATCTTGTTTTCGAGGGTGTGTAGTTGTATGTAGCCACAGTAACAGATCCAGTTATAATAGGCTGTAACATATCAAATCATCACAGTTTAACAGTTGGTATGAGCCGATGTGTCAACATAATTACAGACTAGCAGAGAGTGACCACAGGGTCATTAAACAGCTTCTCAATCTATAATGATGGGGCCACATCAATTTTTTATATAAAAAAAAAAACTGTGTGAACCCAGCAAGTCTATTCAGCAAAGCTGTTTTACATCATTAAATGACCCAGTCACTCTGGATATAGTAATAATGTGCATTTATATGTGTAGGTAACGGGACAGGTTTGCCATATGTTTGAGTACTGATGCTTTTGGAATTCAATGGAATTATATGGAAAACAACACATTTCCAAAGCTGCTGTGAGCGATACAGACTGGATTTTAGTTCTGTGAGGAGACAGATTTTTTAAAGCGATGACAGGCCTGTTTTACAGAAAGCATACTCACACAATAACCATGATTACAGCTCTTAATATAATAATAATAATCATGTGAGACCTGTTAATGGCTGCATTACAATGTATGAACCCCTAGCCAATGAACACTTTTAAGTGCGTCCTACAGACATCTGTCATTGTAAAATTTACTGTGGTAACCATAGTTTCCACCAATAACACAGTCACTGTTACAATTTCTGTTCATTATCAACTGAGGTCGCTTTTAAATAGCCACACTTTCATAAAAAATGCAAAGATGTAAAAGCCTAATACAGTTTTAGTTTATTGTGACATTACAATAATACCATATGGAATACATATAATACCATGGAAACTATGGAAACTATGGTTACTATGGTTACGAGTTGTTGTTGTAGTCCTTCAACAGAGTTTCAACATTACTGTAAGGCACATAGGTATTAAATAAGTAAAGTAGACAGTTTAGAACATGTTGTGATTTACAAAAAGACCTTCACAGCATAAATACTGATGGTAGTGTTTTGCTGACATGAGGTGCTGTGTTTGCATGCTAAGCTACGCTATGCTTGCTACTCTGCTGTGATCTGCCATGCTTTGGCTTTCGCTTTACATCTAAAGCATTAAATTTGATATGATGACCACACATCCATGAAAGCAAAAGATACTCACCAGTGAGTCTCGAATGACTTCACTCTTATAAAAATCTAGAAAAGGAGAAGAAAAAAAATCTGTTACCAGACGTTTAAAATGACCAAAGTGAAACTGGATCAGTTTCAATTTTACTCAAACAGAGAAGGACTATATATAAATAAACTTAACAAGTATCATTTCTTAATTTAAAGCTACGTTGTGTTATTTTCTGTGTTAAGTCATTCATTTGTAGGTTTATTTCTCATACAAATTGTAAATGATGACGCTCAACCAATGGCAAAATTTGGAATAGTACAGGAATTGTTTAGAAAACCTGATTGAAAACAGTCATTGTTTGGTGCCACTAATGACACACTTTACACATATATTTAGTTTGTGCCACGGCCCAAACAATCAAAGAGCTCCAGACCAGCTGTGGGATCACCTCGTGATATTTGATCGTCCTGACACAGATGAAGCGTAAAGTAAGTGTCCAGCAGAGGAGAGCCATTCTTGTTCACAATGTTACGTGCCGCGATGCTCCTCAAGTGACGTAATCGCCTCTGTGAGACATAGAGAAAGATGGCCAGAATGAGAAAGTATAAATGGAGAGATTAAAGTGAGCAAGAAACATGATCTTTTATCCGTTTAAAGACGCCCAATAACATCAACACACCCAACATTCAGTTTCATTATTGCTTTACTTTGAATTGCTGTGTATGAAAACACGCTTGATACACGCTTAATGGTTTTGTTTTAAGTTTTGTTTTAAGTAAGACTTTTAGCCTGCAATACTTTTTAATAAGCACTAAAAACCTATATTCATAAGCATAGAGTTTTCTTCAATGTCTTAGAGTGTAATTAAACTCAAAATAAAGTGATCACATATGTACAATTTTATTTGTTCAATAACATGTTTAACATCATAAAGTGTATATAAATGTATCACAGACGTTTCTGAAAGATATTAAATATAATTATGCATTTACCCCATTTTAAGGTTCTTAATGTGTTAGAAATTATTCTGACGACAACAGCATAAAACATACAGCATTGTATAACTACAAGTTTAAATACATCATAAATATATATGACTAAAATATAGCATATTGGTGGCACCCACCAACTTTCTCTATGAGTCCGCTATACACATACAGTTGCTCATGTAAGTGACTAATGTTTTAACCAGCTTTAGCTAAGACATTTTCCATCACACGCACTTTAAAGACATTTCAGAACAAGAACAGACCGACACACAGAAACAAGACAACATTGTGAGCCTGACAACACATCACCAAATCCAAACGCTCCACCCTGACTCAAATATGACATCATTGCTGCACACTGGGCACAAATTCACTGCTTTTTAGATGAGGGAAAAACAGAAGCTGGTTGGCACGGAAAGATTTAGCATTAGAGCTTTAGCATGTAAAATGAGGGTTACAAACAAAGAGGAACTCAATAACTAGGAATATGATCAAATATTTACATATACAGGTTACAATATATACAAGTTACTAAAGCTTCAGTGTTTATTGTAAGGGTTGAGGAAAATATCAAGATAAAGAACAAAGAATTAAAATACAAAAACAAGAGAAAGAATTAAAGCTGAAGTAAGGGCACAGGACCCTTAGTAATTTCACTCAAAACCTCAGACTAAATGTTAACTGCTCACTCAGCCAGCCACAGAATTTCCAGTACCACACGCGAGGCATTAAATACTAAATCTAAGTCATGGGATACCCCATAGGATTAGAAGCCAATGAAACAAAACCACACTTTGTATAGTCAACGATCCCCCACCCCCCTTTTTCATTTTAGACTACAAAATAAATACTGAGGGACATCCTGGGCTAAGACACTAAAATAAAGATCTCAGATGGTACGTCTTTGACTGGTTAACTGGTTACTCAACTAGCAGTGAAACAGAAATCCCCTAAAGCCTTAGTTTACAACCAAACAGTCCCTTATAAAGCAATTTCAAAAGCTTCTAACAGTTAAATCAAACCAGTATATATGATAAACCCAATAAAGTAATACAGCCAAATACCATAAACCAGCATCATAGTTCAAATTCCATCTCAAGGTTTTTTCCTGTTTTCCTATTTCTTGTTATATTGCATCTCTGCTTTGTAGTGTCCTATCAAAATAAATGTAAATTGTAATCTTTAACTTGAAGCAATACACCCAACACTGTTAAAATTAACACTGTTAAGGTGTGCAATAAAAGGCACACTGTAGTAGTTTATATTATGACATAACAGTGATCCTACAGGACTCTGCCTCAAGTAATAAGATTGTCACAAGTGAGTGCAATAACTGCCAAAAGAAATGGTGTCATATACAGTAAAATACAATACAGCCAGGTGTGACACGCTCCAAAAGGCACTTATCATGTGACAGGGACTTCACATCTAGTTTCAATTTCCAATGTTATTTCTGTTTTAAGAAGAAGCAGAAGTTAAGGGTCAATATCACAAAAAACAGTAGCTTTAATTAAGGACCAAAAGAGGAAGGATTACAATGTCACTTACAGTGCAAGAAACCTTCAAACGTTTCAGCCATTATGCGCTTATCAGAATAATTGCATTTGGCAGCAAAGCACGCATGCACTGCTGGTCTACGCTGCAGCAATAAATGCGAATATGCATTTTTATGATAAGATATGATATTTTGAGTTGAAAAAAGAACAGAAATCACTACAGTAAAATGAAACACTAACATAGTTTTCTGCAGTAAACTGATTAAAAGTTTGGAGCCTGTCACATAACAACTACACAACATCTGCAGCACTAATGCAACATTTTCCTGCCAAAATGCCAAGTCATGAAGAGACACCACTGGAAAATAACCTGCCATCCTGAAACACTTTATCCGGAAAACAGTGATGCGATTACATGGACAATTGCCGCAGGATATAGCTGTTATTCCACATAACTGTTACTCCACACTCAAGACAGTTTTAGGGCACGTCTGTGTGTTTTGCAACATTACAAAGTTGCAACATACACAATTAAAGATACTCTCTGTGTCTGTCTTACTAAATATTTACCACATTCTCTTTATTGCATAATAAATAATGGTAATAATAGATTTTTATTTCAGCATATTCGAGTTAAGCATATCTTACCAATAACACAGACAACCTCATCCTTCTAAACACATTTTGGGGTCTTTTGAGCATTAATAAAAAGCACTAGACTGCTGTCTGAAAACTCATAGTGACTACATAGCAATCATGTCCAATATTACTCTACTGCATTATAATCACTCTAGTATATGTATCTATATGACAGAAACCCAACCCATACATGTCAACTCTGCCCATTATGTTTCATGTGTAATATCTATTTAAAACCCTAATGCATTTTTAAAAACACACAAAACACTGACCAGATGGGTTTGCCTGTACGCAGAGGCCCACTGTTGTGATCATCCGGTACAGACATGTGACATGCATAAGCGGGTCCGTTAGACGTTCATACATTATAAACGCTTATGTTTGAATCAATAATAACCAGCAGATGTGGGAATTGCATGTACCTGTTGTGATGTGAGCTCCACATGCAGGACTCTAGATGAAGCGGCTCCGGGGTTGTTGACAGCTGCACCAGCCGACAAGGCGAGATCCCGACCGGCGATGGAGCTCATCCTTCTACGGCACCATGGGCGATCCCCTCATTCAGCCATACAGCTTAGTCCCATACACGAGAAACTCCCAGGCACGAAGGGTTTTGACTCAAAGCTGTCCTTAAAATCCAACAGAGCTGTCAAATAATGCAGTACGTGACCGTTAAATACAGCTGTCGGGCTCCGCGCGGCGGTATAAACAAAGTAAGTCTTGCCTAGGAAGCCATTATCGCGACCTTGATGGACAAACCTCGCAGGATTTCTAGTGGTTGAGTGAGCTGTCATTTAACGAGATAGTCCAAGCTGATTGGTTAAGAACATATTAATCAATGAAAAGGGGGCGGAAAGGGCCTTTGGAGACTCACGCTGGGCTCCGTATTGGTATAAATATGAGGAAGTGAGTGTTGGAGTAACGCGATCCCAACGGAGGCAATAACGGGCGGAGTGCAGACCGTTCATTCTCCCGTTACATGAGATGTGCATGGACACAACATTTAGGATATACTTTTTAAAAGACCATGTTGTCAAAATGGCATATGTGGTTCAATAGATGAAGGCTGTTGCTTTAAAATGTTGCTTTTAGGTGTCAAATTTTCAGTGAAGCACAAGAGGGCGCGATTGTATAATATACAGAATTGATGGGCAGGAATGACTAGAAATCATGTCAATACAAACGCAAGATTTTATTCCTTTGTAAAGACATAAATCATGTATTACACATTAACTATATGTGTATTATATAAGTAAATAATGAAGCATTTCACACATTCGTCAATATTTTCATTAGTCATTGTTTTGCTTCATTTGTTTTTAAAGAATTAATAAATGCATAAATATTTTTGTTTATGGAGCTGCGAGTCTAAGACAATGAAATAACAATAGAGTAGCAGACAGGTAAAAGATTCCTATTCCTAATATACATTTTAAAACTTCACTTCATTGTGCTTTTTTTAAACTTTACTTAACACTTTACTTAAAACATTGATTTTGTTTTATATTGGATTAAAGAATTAAATATGTTCTCTCAAAACTTTACCTTTGGACTACCAGTCTGGAACTGTAATGTAAATCTCCCAACAAAAAATACATTGGCCTAGACACAGGAATTACTGAATATTAATGCAAATAAATAGGCCAAGGTCGGTTTTGTGGTACAAAACAAGACAGCGCAATGTGTTACTGAATAAACATTTATTGCATAAATATAGATATAGTTTAATTTAATGTATCAGATTGTTTGTTGACATCAGCATGAATATCAGAGATAAACATGTATTTTTGTATTTTCCATATTGCATGCATTGTATTTTCTAGCATGTATTTTCCATATTGCATGCATTGCAAATGTACAACTTGAAAAATCATCAGTCAAGTCTTTTAATAACTGCAAGTAACCCATCTGTGGTTATGTCATGAAATAACATGTAACTGTGTTGAACATACACATGTTGGCACTTTTCACAAGGAACTTTGAAAGGTTGTTATTTAGCATATTAAAGGTCTTCCCTGCAATTGCTTTTAAGTAAAGGCACGTTAAATACTTGTGACTGGGCTGCTCCAGTATTATGGAATAAAATAAAAAAGGTAAGACATGTTAGCATGAAAGGAGACATGATCACTTTACAATGACATCATCGTTTTCTGATGAGGCAAATATTATTATGTGCTTTATGAGTTTATCAAAGCATATATGTGCAACTCAAACATGCAGCATGGATACACCTGTGGTAAATTATTGATAGCTTTACAGGTGCTGGACAAGAAAATACCAAGATTCACCAGTAACCATTTAAATAACCCTCACATATTTACATGTCTCTTTACTACCATCACCTTCTAAACTTTTCATTAACATCTTCAAGATCTACAAACTAGGCATTCTGTGAGCATTTGAGTAACTAAACAACTTGTATCATCCTATAATCCAAAGGCTTTGATTAAAGTTGTAAATGAATACAACTGAACCATATTGTTGCTTCTTGTGACTGTGACTTTTTGTGTGGAAAAGCACAGTAATTGCATTGCTTGTGCATTATAAACAATCTAACAGCTGGGGGGCATTTTTATCTAATACACTACATAAATTCCAGCTCATACATCTACCTTTTGAATACAGTGTTATATATTAAGGAATACATGTCCTTCATAACTATTGAATATAGATTAAAAACAGGAACGCCACCTGGGTGGCGACGAGCAGAGGCACAGGGTTTTTCACTGCACCTCAAGTAGTACAGCACATTTCAGTACCTTTAAAGGGTACATTATTAAATGTATATGTCTTTAGAGAAAGATTTTCCATACTTTTCCATAGCTCAGCTGGCACAACGGCAAGGTCAAGGGTTCGATTCCCAAGGATCGCACATGCTCTATTAAGAAACAGCATTTTCTTCTGCTTGCTTGAACGGGCACTTAGTTGAAAGGCAAATCTTTCAGCTGCCACAGTAGTGTTTCTGTAATAATATTATTCCTTCACATCTTTCATTGAATTACCAGAGTGTCACTTTCGTTTAGGCCAAAGCGAGTCTTGTAATTGTCAAAGAGAGACCTGAGGGACTTGATGTACATGGCGTGGTACATGTCTACAACATCCTGACTGGGGTTGTCAATTTTTGGAACTGTTATGGGTTCACCAACTGTGGAAGAGAAAAATGTTCAAAAAGTGAATTCACAAAGCACAAAACTTACTCTTAAAAATTAGCAATACAGTAATGGTACAGTAGCAATATAGCTTAGAGCATCAAAATATTATTATGTAAACTTGAATGTAAGTGACAAATTAAGGGTGGGTAACTGATTTTTTCAAGAATCATTTGTTGTTGTGCTGGTTAAAATGCTCTTTAGATCCAATTCTAAAGTGGCCTAAATTCATGTATATAAATCTTCAGTGGAAGGCAGAGGACCTTATAATGTCCAATCATTGTATTTGGGTTTAAATGTAATGATAAGATGTCCTACATGCCTGTCAAACTATATAATTGCATTGCATTCATGTGTTCTGGAGGAGGCGTGGCCATTATAGTCACTATTTTTGCACTGTAGTGCAATAGTGCAGATCACACACTTTTCAGTACTTTTATCAATATGTGCCACAACTTACCAACAGTAGTGATGGGTTTGCAGTAAGGCACAAGGCCCCAGGATTCTGGAAAGAAGAGCCCACAGCCATGAAACAAGCAGGGGGCAAAACCTAGAATCTTCTGCAGCCTCTTCTGTGCCACACGCCACCAGGAACCGTCCTCAAAAATCACCTGTTTATAAGCCTCATTCTCTCCGAATGAGTAGACGGGCACCAGGTCAGCACTGAATAAACAATAACAATCTCAGGTTAATGACACAAAGAGAATCTATTGCTTTAAACTCATTTCTATAATCTGTGCAACAGGAAAGTCACACTTCAAGAATGTGTTGTGCATTTCTCAAAAGCACACAATTAATTATTTAATGTTATTTGTATTTATATATTTATTTATATTTGTTTTAATAAGCTTATTTAAGGTTTGAATAGTTTAGTAAATCAGCCTCGGTTCTCACCCTTGAGTGAGGGCCAGTTTCACAAATCCTTTCCGTTTTTTCAGTGTGACAGAGTTCATTCCAGGAGCACAGTCCAGAGATTCCGCCGCTCCACCGATCACAATGACCACAGCATTACCTGTGCCATTGCTGGACAACAGGTAGTCAATGGAGTTACGGTTTACTGGACAAATACCTGTGACAAATGTAACATTTAAGATTTTTTTATCTACATCACAAAGAGGATAAGTGTGCTAAAAATGCAAGCTATTAATATATTGAAATGTTGTAGAAACAACAGTATATACTAAAGCTCACCTCCGCACATCAGGTAATCCCTTAACACAGGCAAACGAAAGTTTCCAGCTAATGTGGCCAAAGACGGCCTGATTCCTGGGAATTTCTTGGAGAATCCTGTGGCCTCTGTGCTGAAGTTACAAAAAGCCCCGAAACAGAAGATACCGTGAGGATGGTAACCAAAGATGTAATTTCGGCTGGGAAGCAGGTCATGGGTCTTTATAAGCTAAAATTAAACAAAACAGACAAAAATGCAGCATAAAGTTACTTCAATGACAACTGTAATGATTTGATCACATTTGTAATGTCTTCTGTTATTATCACAGAGGAAAATGTGATAAAATCACCAAGTCACTGTTGTGATTATTAACTTACCCGATTAAAGAACTTTTAACAGCTGTATTTAAATTTTTCTTACATTTAAAGCACAAGTCAGCAATCACATTTATGATAACAGTAATCTACAGTATGTACTGTACAAAAGCAATAACTGTCTCTGTTCCTGATCTCAAATACCATACACTTGTGCATACATTATATCAATCATAAAGACATTGTTATTTTTTATGTTAGGGGTACTAATAAGTCCTAATTATAAATGATAATGTTTGTTATTTCCTTAGTTCAACTTTTTTACAATTGATTACTGTGTAATATTACAACTACATTTTTACACTGTTGGGAAATGACATCACACTTGTGATGACATCACACTTGCACTTTAACACTGAGTGTTGATCTTATCATGTGAGGCAATGCACCATGTGTACTTCAGTCCAAACTAACAGCCACATGTGGGACTTTTTAAGTGTCAGTCCTAAATATCTCATCATTGTTTATGTTGGGGAAAGACTTTTTATTGTGTTCCATCACATTTAAATGCTTTAACTGAAGTTTAAAATAATGTGTATGAGTCAGTGAGGGTTTATGCAAATGTTTGTATTATTCTGATCTACTGTAGGTATAAATGTGTCTGACCCATAATTCATTGCAGTTCCTGACACAAGACAAACAGGTAAATGGGTGTTCAGTGATTACAGAGATGAGCAAAGTCTAGCAGTGCAAGTACAACTCACATTAATCACATTTATCAACATAAAAAAACAGATGAAAGTAATAGATGATAAACCGTATCCTTATCTCCACTCCAGCTGGTTTAACTGAGCTATCAAAGTTTATTTTTCCTTTTTGATGCTGATTAGAATATGCAAATGAAATGCAATGTAAAATGTTACCTATATTCAGGGTCAAAGCTCTATATGCTGAAATCAATACGTAATTCCTGCTTTAATGAGAGATCCAGTGTTTATGTAACTAATAGCTGTTAAAATGGTGATTTATTAGACTGTATTTTTGTAGAAGAACAACAGAAACACTTACTCTTACGGGAAAATAGTCTCTAAAGTATTTCCACAGAGTCCAGTTTCTCATCCAGGTAGATCTGCGGCCTCCTAAAATAAAGATGTTAGAACTTCAGATCCAATTCATTCACATCATTTAGAATGATGTGAATCCTGCATGTGTTTAATTATTAAAGAAAACACCAGTTTGCTTTACATCCGACGTGGAATTTAAGGGATTTTGGGATCAGCCTGATTCTTAAAAATCAAATAAATAATAAAACATTTAAACTAGATTAAACATCTAGATGGACCAGCCTTGTTTTGGGGTATTCCAGTCAAATATCAGCCAGGCAGTGTACACAGCAGCAAGAATCCAGCAGTCAGTGCAAAACAGATACAACAGCAGCAAAGAACAGACAATACCTAGAACACAGAGTAACATTATTGGTTAACAAATATGTAAAGCTTTAGAATGGTAATGCATTTGTCTCTTATATGTACATTATCTATCCAGATTGTTATATAGGACATTAATAGGACTCAATCACTGACTATGGTCTTGTAATGATCTCAACCGCTTTACTCACCCATGGCAAGAAATGTGGTGACAAAATGCAGAACCGAGATCAGCTGCAGATACTTCATGATTTTGGATCTGGTGAGCCATGGGATGGAGGGCAGGTCGTGCAGGGCAGAGAGAATGCTGGACCCTGTGCCTGCACACAATTTAGGGGGAAGCACAATGTTGCCCAGTTTGTCTTTGGTTCATAAGAGGCTATTTTCTCCAAGTGAAGCCTCAGCTTATTCAATATATCTGTATAGCACTTTATAAAAAAACTGTTCTTAAGAAATTTCGCAAATAATAGAAACAAAATGAAGCGGTTTATAGATTATACAATAATGGATTAAGAAACATAAAACACATAAAACAAATACACAGACATATAACTTTACAATTCATTTTGCTACTCTTTGTTTTTCTATTTATATGGAATATGCCAAGATTTACAACACAGAACCAATGCATTGAAACCACAGATCAATGGTTTGGGTGCCCTCTAATGCATTATCAACACAACACAAGTAAAGTTCATGCATAGTCCATAGAGCACCATAGAATCAGACATGACCTACAGTAACTGAGGAACGCACACACATCCCACAGAATGACTGAGATCAGATCACAAGACAGTCTCTTAATCCCATCTTAAACAACTAAAAATAAGTGAGCACATAAGACACTCATCTAACGCTTTCATCTCATTCACTATTTTGGCAAACACTAAAATTATAAAATGTTTATATATACTAACCTATTGTAAGCTATTTAATTTACCGTAATTCTTTTTCATATTTTAAATTATACAATGCAAATGAATTATTGTTACTATAAAATAATACAAATACACTGTATAATATAAATTACATAGATGTAAACATTTAATAATACTTTAATAAATATATAATTTTACAATAGTAGTCCAAGACTTTCAACTTCGTTAGTTTAAAGTCAGTTTATAAATGTGCATTTAAACTCACCCTTTTTGACACCGGAATATGCAGCGAGGATTGTCTTCATTTTTGAGGCACGTATAATAAATAAAAGACGCGCAAGAAAAGCTGGTGGAAGTTACAGCATCTCTCCCGGCACGCGCTCACAGCCGCGCGCTCACAGCCACGCGCTCACAGGCGCGCGCCTGCCATTTAAGCGCTGCGGGGGGAGGAGCATAAAGAAAGCTGTCAATCAAACTGGCTTCTGCCAGGTTTTATTTTTACTCTACTTTAAAACAAAGTTTAATTTCTAAAAAGTAGCTTCAGTCCCATAAGTTTCCTTCGAAAACGTAAAAAAAGGACTGTGGAAGACTGAAGCCAAAAGCTTACAGACTCCTGCCTAGGCTTTGTGAAGGTAAACTGACCGTCCAGCCAATCAGGTGGACGAGAGTTTATCGACCACCACTGATTGTTTATGTCCACCCTTTATAAAAACAAGTTTCAGTTTTTCCAAACTGGAAATTTGTTAATTTATCTCATTTACTTCAGCAACTAAAAAAAGCGTCGGACAAATGAATGAATAAAAAACTGTATATAAAATATTAAATCTACCTTCAGTAGTTTGGTAAAGCCCAACATATAGTATTAATATAGTATAAATTAAACTCATTTTACTACATTTTCACTGGATTATAAAATGACTGTAAGTAGCCAGCCAGATTGGACATGATGTTTCACAATATTTCAATATCCCTTTTCCATAACGCCAGTGATAAACTATTGCTACAACCAGTGACCTTTACTGTCCAGTTCCTCTGGCCAGGCTTGGACGCCAGTCAGATGGCAGAGAGATTCACTTTTTATCACTGTTTGATCTACAGCTGCTCAGAATGATACTGTAGACAGTCTCAACTCATCTATTTATTATCTTTTATCTTTCTACCTGAGTTCTGGGCTATTATATGTTCATACTGTATAGCGCATTCAAAGCTTGTCTTCGTATTGTATTTATTACTGTGTTGGTAGGTTAACTTGTTTTCTATAGCTATAACTAGCGAGTTTTTCCTTGCTAAATATGTATGTTCAGTATGACTGTGTTTGAAACAATTAGGCATTTCAGATTTGAACTTTCATTAAAAACCTATGTTTAAAAGTATCTTATACTTTAACATTAATGGTGTCTGTTTACTGTTAGTAAAGTATAAATATTTTGTGCCAATTTGCAAAACTGAGATGATGAAATAAATTCAGTCTAGACAGGGGTTGCATAATCTGTAACACTGTAAATTGTACAGTATCAATATTAAAAGTACATTTGGCTAAGATCATTTGGCATTATCTTTGTTCTGTATTTAAAAGTCTTTGGTTGCCATTAATTGTTATTTACTGATTTTAAAAATAAATGTAAGACAATGTATAGGTTAAAGGCACAACTACTATCAAAATAATTTTATATTATAATTATGATTCTATCTAATCACAAAGAACAACTATACATAACTATATAATAAAGTGATGTTACAAAACTGTTTTTCTGGAAGTTAGAATCATAACAGGTTCAAAGTACCTTTGCATAGACCAAATTCCTCTATAATAGGAGGCATACTTTCTAGGTATACACACATCCAGCACACACACACACACACACAGACACACACATGCATGCATGCTCACACACCTGCAGTACAACATCTATGTACAGTTGGATAAGCTTAAAGATTGCAGGTATAGTTTCTATCTCCATTGGGCCCTAAAGTGCATTAACTTCCATAAGCTGATCAATAAAAGCTTTAACACTGAAGTAGTGTTTTGCAGGCAGGTCTAAATGACTTTGGATGTGTGATGACAGGTGTCTGATGTTTAGGTGTCTAATGACACCCTGGCTGCTGGTTCGAGAGCTGAAGATTCTTTCCTCCCCTTAAAACCAACCATTCACAAATCAGACCCCATTTTATTTTGATCAATATACTGCTGGGTCACATTAAGGCCTCACCTCTGACATAATATCCTCATACATATAATATCTGTACTATATTTGAACCTGTGACATAAGGTCTCTTGTCCACTCTCCTAACTCTCCTGTGTCTTTGTTCAATGTGGACATCTTGGCAGGCTGTGGCTATTGTCTGCGTAACCATCATGACTGTGAAGAAATTTGTCCTCAATGACTCAATTTCAGCGTTGTGAAATGATGCTGACCATTGCTGGCTAATGTGATGGTTTAATTTATCGGACAGTTCATATTCTATGAGGGTCAATTTAAAAGATTAAAAAAAAACCCGTTAAAATCACCTCCAGGAAAACTTCCACATTTAAAGTAAAATTAGCATCTGATATTATGTCTGTCAAAATTCCAAAACTACATTTTAACTTTGTTTCACTACGTGTTGTAATGACCAGAGATCTTTACACAACACTGAAATAATCTTCACAAGCGTCTTTTGGGATTTTTAAATGAAGAAATGGATCAGTACTAAAGAGCAGTAGATTTAAAGAAGCTTGAACTGTTGTAAATGAATGAAATTTCTATTTTTTATGAATTAAAAAAATAATAATTACATTAAATTAAAATAATGATTTGATGATGTAGCTAATAGGTTTCACACACAGTGACACACAGACACACAGACACACACACACACACTGCAGTGAAGCTGTCAGGTCACTGGAACACTAGATAAGAGTCTTCGGGAACTCCATAATTTCTTTTGTGTTCTTCAAACAACTGTGTGAGTTCATCCATGTACAGCTGGTGAAGATTATCCAGATCTTCTGCTGTGGGCTTCTCCTTTTTCTCCACCCTGATTGGTCGACCCACTTTGAAAAAGTATAAAACATCAGATTAAAACTGTGGAACAACTGAAACATTCAAACATTACCTTTGCATTACCAATAAAGTGACCTTGGAAAGTTGGGGTATATTTCCAGACCATTCATTGTTCCTAGAATATGAATAATGTGAACAAACTGCATGATACTAGCTACATTAAATTGGTTCTACATGGATTTGGTGGAAATTACAGACCCAAAAATGAATGAAAGACTCCAGTGTATTCTGAATTACAGCATAAAATGTCTCTATTCACATAATCCCTGTTCACAATGTGACACACCAAAGAGCAAACCAAACATCCAAAAGATCTGTAATATTGAATAATCAAATAATTTTGACTCCCAGTTTGACACTCATAGGTGGGAGAGTCTAGGTGGGACATTCATCTATGCAAGATGTTTCAATATTTTGATCCTGGTGAAAGAAGTGACACGTCCTGGTTCAAGAAGAAGTGAAAGAAGTGACACTTATTTTTTACATCTATCATGTACTGTAGATGACCTCATAACTAACAGACATGGACTTAAAGCCAAACAACATTGATTTGGAATTTACAGAGATGTGGGTTATTTCAAACGAGGGCAAATTTGCTTTCTTTGATGCAAACTATCTGCCATCTGTGTATTTGTTTAACTCTACCAATCAACTCAGATATATTGACGTTGGCAGATGAAAATCTCTGAGGTCCAGCGATCGATTCATCTCACGTTTGCTGATATGAACACCTGACTCTCTGTAGGATTGCTGAAACCACAAATATCATGCTGTGACAATGTGGGCTTTTGCATGGTTTGGATCTGTTACAGTCAGGCTAAAAGAGGCACAAGTTATGGCCAATGAACTGGTAACGCAGAAAGCAAAAAAAACAAAAGCTTTAATAGAGCTTAAGAATATAGAATATACATTTACTGTATATTGCACAGTATACAACTGTACTGTATACAGTTACTGTATATTGTAATTCAAATGTGATTTGACTTGACTAAAATGTAACAGAACTCACCAACAGTGTAGATGGGCTTCCTGTAGGGCATTAGGCCAAAGCTGTACTGAAAAACTCCTCGTGCATGGAAGAGGGGCAAAGAAATTCCCATGACGCTTTGCAAACGTTCTTGGATGTAACGCAACCAGGTTCCACGAGGGTTCTCCACCTGATCAAATACCTCATTCTCTCCAAAAGAATACACAGGAACCAAATGAGCACTAAAGTGAAAAACATCAACAAGATATGGGATTATTTTTGTGATATATATCACTCTTATATGTTATATGTTTACTTAGTTGTCTATTGAACTGTTGCATAAAAGCAATATTACATTTGCAGTTATGAGTTATGGCCATATAACAGAAAAGCTGTGGGCTGCATTTAAAATACTGGTGTAATCATACACAGTTCATACAAGTTATACCATTAAATAAAAAATAATTATAGCATTATGTTAATGCTAGTAGCTTTTATGTCCAATGTGACACTAAAATTTCTCAATCACAGTCTTCAGCTGGAACTTCTCAGTATTTCATCAATTTAATTGCGCAAGTCTGTATTTCAGAAACGACCCGTTGTGGCACAATTGAAATATAAGGCACTGGATAACTGGCACGATTACAATATTAGTCTTTGATAACCTCTTATACTGTTAACCAATGGACCGCTGCTTACCCATGCTCCATTGCAAATTTAACGAAGCCCTTTTTATTGGCTAAGTGAACGGTGTAGACACCCGGACGGGCATCCAAAGCCTCAGGGGCACCACCAACAGCAATGACCACAGCGTTCCCACCCCTTTTCTGCTGGAGCAGATAGCTGGCACTCTCCTTATCCGATGGAACTAGACCTGGAATAGGTCACAGGAATAGGTTATGCTAGTCGCTAAATTTGTTGCTACTTAACATTTGCTTTCTTAATGTTGGCCTTTAAGGAAGGCAAATGCTCATGTGTAAGTAATTCCCAATACCATTGTATGCTATATAAATAAATGTAAATAAATTAATGTCTGATTTATTTAAAATACTGTTACTGGTTGTATAAAACTAGAACTTCTGGCTAAATGTTGCATCACCTAATTAATATTCATAAGTCACACTGATAAGGTTTATAACCGCATGTTTAGAGGTCACTATGATAAGGTCTTGAGGTTTCTGACCTGCACTCATGATGTAATCCCTGAAGAAAGGGGCTCTGAACCAGAGGGGCAGCATGAGAAGATTACTCTTCAGCCCAGGGAAGAGTTTGCTGAAACCTGTAGCCTCTGTGCAGAAATTTGTGAACGCACCAGCCACAAGAATGCCGTGAGGATGAAAACCCAGCACATAGTTCTGCCTGGGGTCCAGATCTGCTGTCTTCACCAGCTAACAAAGACACAGAAACATATAACAACATCTTAAAGGAGAGTTCACCCTATTTAGTCACATTCTTGATGCCCCGTATCATACATATAATACAAAACACATAAAGAAGCACAAAAGGAGATATTTCACAGAATGTGACTGACAGCCTCAGACATTCACTTTCATTGTATGGAAGAAATTGTCAACATTCTTTAGTTCCTCATTAAGTTTCTCAAAAATCATTCAGATTTTCAACAACATCAGGGTCCGTAAACAATGACACAGTTGTCATTTTTGGGTAAACTGCCCTTTTAAGGACTTGTGTTTTGTTTTGTACTTTGTTTAGTGATAAGTCAGAGGTGGGTTGCATTCTTAAAGTAAAAGTCAGCGGTCATTGTTAAAGGTCTCTGATCATGAGTAGTTCACATGCAGTGCTGATCTGTATAGTGTTTTGGTCAATTCTGCCCTTTCACACTAATCTAGAACCAGATATCCAATTATTTGTCAATCACTTAACATTCAACATTCATCAACAACTCACAACAGCCTGAATCTAATCAGAATTAATCCAGACTGGTTTGTGTTAGTACTGTATTAATGTTCTGGTTAAACATAATCAAAAACAGGACAGTACAGTTACAGTGTGAAACATGTTTTGAAAGACATTTATTGATTTAGTGAAGTGATTTCTGATCTGTTCACCCTGTGCCCCGTTCTAAATAGGTTAATTATTAAGAAAAGACTGGACTAATAAACTAATGTTTACTAACACTAGAGCTAATTCCCTGTCACTATAATCAAATACTGATATTTACTGCAGTGTTTAAAAGATGCCAGGAAATTCCCCTAATGTTAAAAACCAAATTGTTAAGATAAAAATACTAATTTCCATAAAAACTTTCCGTTTTTTGTTAACAGATGAAGTCAAGTGAAAAATTTCCAGCACAACACAAACTGCATGTTTGTGATTTCCTGCATGTTTATGCGGAAGGATTTCTCTTTGAAAGCTGTATTTTCAAATCAAGAGGTTGTTTAAGGACGTGAGTGAAAATCAAAGCAGCGGTTTGAGCAAGACTTCAACCTAATCAATTATTTACTCTGAACACAAATGTTCTGTTTAACTACAGCAGAGGCCTTTTAATCCTAATGATGCATTCAGTCATATGTTTGGTTCTGTCTCTTAAAACACTGGGACAAAACAAAATGGTGCTTAAATGGGCAAATAAGGAATTTTGGGATCTTTTTAAAAAAAATCCAGTTGGAAGAAAAAGACAGAACTCACATGATTCAAAAGCATCATGAAAAAAGTCAAATAAGACAGTCTTTGTGTAAAACCATTTTTAAAACCAACAGCAATCACAATAATTCATTAACTACCGAAGTTCTAGAGTTGTTTTGACGGCAGGTATTTTGCCTCCTTCCAGGACCATGACCTTGAACCTTGACTGGAACAGGGGTCTAAAGCCCCCCACATTGTTTACTGTAGACCAGAGACCGTAGGCCGCTGAACAGAGAGCGTCTGCTCACAACATGCCCTCAGTTGTTTAAAGGACATCCGTTATTGGAGATATGTTGATAAGATACTAAGGTACCAGTGGAGTAGCACTCTGTGTGATACCATCTTACTGACAGTAAACAAATCAACTCAAAACAACTCTTTCGTAAATGTTATGATTTTAAAAAAGTAAATAGTATTGATCTGTTTATTCCAAGTCAAAAAAGTCCCTCTATGTTTAGCTTTTGTGTTTGAAAAGGGGGAAATAATTCTTAAAAAGACATTAAAATAAAACAAGGCATTAAAGTAACTACTTTTATGTGAAAATAACTGGTAACTACACTAGATAACCTACTACACTAGATGGCAGTGCTACATGCCATTATCCCACCATATATGACTTTGAGTGTCAACCAAAAGTCACCAATAGGTCAGTTACTCCGTGCATACAGCAGTTTACGTACATAGGTCTGCCACACACCTTAACGGGGAAGTAATCTCTCATGTAGTGCCATACGCGCAGTTTGCAGATCGCCGGCACTTTTCTACCGCCTCGTGAAGGCGTGTCCCAATCGATGAACCACCAGGCGGCGTACAGCACACTTATGAGCCAGAAACGGGTGAAAAGCAAGCACAAGAACAACACTATACAGACGGGGGCTGAGAAAGGACACATAGTAAACATATTAGCCCATAAAAACACTTACATGCACATTATTTTTTAACTAGATCACAAAAACAGCAGTTATGCATTTTCACCAGTTATGCATTTGGAAGACACGTTTATCTAAAGCAAAGCATTAAATGTTATAACTGATAAAGAAAATATGTATTATTTTATTATGAATTATTATTATTTAAGAAGCAGGAATCACTGTTGCATTGTGTGTAAGACACACAGCATTTCAAAGCAGGTCTAGATGGTTTTGCACACAGATGAGGGACAAGGACACACTTACCAAGGGCCAGGAATGAGAAGACCCACAGCAGTACCACAGTAGTCTGGAGCCTCCGTGCTAGAGGCAGGTTAGATGGTGCAAAATCAATCTTCATGGTTGAACCAGACCCACGAAGGACACCGAGAGGCCGAGAGATCAGCACAGCACAAGAAGCTCCGTCCTGGGGTCAAAGTCTGATATCAAGTCTAGGTCTGCCTCCTTCTTTCATCTGCCTACTTATCAGATCATTCACTTTAAGTGATAGTATTGTTACTCAAGAGTACACTAATGACACCTTAGACTCGATGACCTTTGAGAGGCAATTAGCTGCACAAAATTAAGCCTTAAGAAGACTGTAGAAAGTGTGCATTCGTGTGATTTTATTGTATTCTGTGCACTCGTGATGTCAGTTTGCATTAAGCTTAAGTCTGAAATTTGAGACAACAAAGTCTTTACAAATTTGTTCTGCTTGCTTGTCCTGCTTGTCTTTACAAAGTTCTGCTTGCTGAGTAGGTCTTTCAAGCTTATCTGCTAAATAATACACATTTAGTTTTATATACTCTGTTAAAATCGTATTTACACTGTAAAATGTATATATATTAATATACAGTTTTAAGTATAAAATGCAGTTATAAATTTTAGGTTTGTTTTAGGTATGTAAGCTTCAGGTTTAAGTTTGTCACTTTAATTCCTGCAGAGAAGCTGTGAGTTTCAGTATTGTTTTCTGTATTAGCCTATTATATTGTAAGTGTTGCCTATAACATCTGTAGAGTTATTCTGAAGCATCCTCATGAATTTTACACAGCAAAGCCTTATTGACTCCAACGTGTGGGCGGGGCTTTACGCGCGGCTCCTCCCATTGCGGGCGTTGCGTGATGACGTAGGTGGCAGGTGACTGTGCTCTCTCTGGATGCTGAGCGGAGATGGAGGCGGGAGGGGCTGCTGTATCTTCCCTAAATTTTCGTCTTGGGAAGAGCGCACAGTAACAGGACGGACATCTCGCAGCACAGATCGAATAATTTACGGATCCAAACCTTGGGATTTATCAGTGTGTAAATCACCGTAATGTTTCCTCTTGAATTTGGACCTGAATATTTGTTCGGTCTTTGACAACATTATTGCAGAGCGCATCGGACATCTTGGACATCCTCTGCAAGGACTGCAAGGGTTTAGTTTACAGTCCCGCAAACTGAATAAGAAAACGTTTTAAATATCCAACCAAGGGAGGCGATTGACGTAATACACGCCAACAACATGGCATGGCCCTGTATCGCCAGAGCCTGCTGTATGGCTCGGTTCTGGAACCAGCTGGATAAGGCCGACATTGCGGTGCCTTTGGTTTTCACCAAGTACTCGGACGTGTCCGAGATGCACCATCTGCACCTGCAGCAGCCGGCGCAGAAGCAGCCGCTTGGGGTGGCCATAGAAACACAGCCGCTGCAAAACGACCACGACCTGGTGACCAAAGGCCCCCCAGCCCAGGAGGAGGTGTTCGGATCCGTGATGCGCCAGGACTTTAAACACTGGAAAGTTCGCCCTGAGCCCAGCTGCAAACCCAGGAATGAGTACCACGGTCCTGAGGTTCCTTTTAACACTGAGACCCAGTATCAGAAGGACTTCAAACCCTGGCCTATTCCCAAAAAAGGGGACCACCCATGGATCCCCAAACCCAGTCCGACCACCTCCGCGGGCAATGACCGAACCCCTGAAAGATCTAAACACTCTCACGCCAGTAAAGAAATGGATACTGGAGTGGAAAAAAGTGAGTTCGCAGACAAGGTGCAGGAGAAGGAGATTCTGTCCAGTGAAAGGAAGAAGAGGCAAGCCAAGAAAGTGACCGTGGTTTCTGAAAACAAACCTGACATGAAGTTGGACGCGCAGGGCGCAGGAGACGCCACCGCTACGGAGGGGAAAGGGAGGGCAGCGGTGGATGCCCTCAACCGGCAGATCAAAAAGGAAGTGACCTCTGGAAGTTCCTACAGGTAGAACAATTGATTTAGTATCAGAATCGTTTTGATGTTTTGATGGTTCAACTGAAATGTTCTTGAGCTTTTGACTTGACATAAATTGGTGCGTTTAATCCGTAATAATGTGGATGTGTGTTGTTACATGAAGAGGGCAATATAACGGAGGTCGGCTGTGGGTTAAACTTGCACATACTGTTGTACTTGCATTTACAGATGGCAGGACATGCAGGGGGGCTGTAAAACCTGGAAAGCGATATCTTACGTTATGATGTGCCAGTCCTTTCAGTACTACGGTTGCAGTGCATGATAATAGTGTAAAACTGTCCAAGTCTACGCAGAGCTCCTTGCATTATTACCCAGATTTGTTATAAACCAGTAGGGGGTTTAGTATGTTTGTCCTTGTTAATAAGAACAGATGGGACTATAGTTAGTGCTTAGCTGTTCCTGGTTTGTATTTTGTATTCATTTGTTTTGCAGTCATCTTGTTTATTGTTGTTATTGAATGTCAGTTGTGTATAGAAGTGAACAGCTCTCCTTTTGTTTTCAGGTCCTGTGTTTAAAAAGCAAAGATTTCCAAAAGCAAATGTTTCTAAGTATTGTGTTTCCAGGTAGCTTCAGTTTTAAAACTCTATAGTCAATATACTACAGGTAATAGTATCAATAATCACAATAAAGCTCAACCTTAACCTTAGCCTTAGTTTATAGTTACACTGTAGGGTTAAGATTTGCCAGCGCTGTAGTATTTGTCCTGCATTATGAGGGTCAATGTGTT